>JAHZMT010004943.1:0-16006 GCA_027743785.1 Sinhomidia bicolor | reverse complement strand
GGCAAAATGTTTTCCGGGCAAAGTGTTCTCCGGGCAAAATGTCATCCGGGCAAAGAGTCCTCCGGGCAAAGTGTCATCCGGGCTTTTAAACCCTTCCGGGCATTGTTCCTCCCGGGCATCCGGCCGGCACTGTCATCAAAGAGGACTCATGTAGTAACGAATTGCTTCCTCTTTAAAACACATTATAGCAAAGTATATATATATGTTACTTCAGATAACACAACATGAATGCATTTTTCAAAAATGGGCACAATTTTTTTCATGTACGCTCCCTAGGTATGTGCTCTAGTGGTTATTTTTTGAATATGTGTACTGAAGATTCAACTAACAAGCTTTAAGCTTGTAAGTTTTCCAAACCAAGATTTATAACACCGTCTCCCATAAGCTTTTATACACAGTAATGCACAACAAAATTATTTATTATTCATCTATTATATAATTAAATAAATTTCCAAAACTAATTCAACCTTAATTTTCTACGTTTAAAAAGGTTTATAAACGTTATTATATTTTTTAAGAAGTACTTTATCTAAATAATAGCGATGTTAATATTACTACTACTATTAATTTTACTTTACTATATTGAGTAATAATTATTTTGAGAGTCTCAAGATTCTTCAAATATGTAAAATGCCATTATAAATAATAAGTTATACTCATACTGTGTACATGAAAAAAAATTTCACGTCTCTATGTTAAAGATAATTATCAAATGACTTAAATTATTTCTTTGTGGAATCTTATAAACAAACTAATAAATTCAGCAATGCTGAAATAGTTAACAAAACAATACATAAACAATTTATTAACTTTTATTCATAATTTTTTCAGTTTCCAACTAGCTGCATATCTATATAACACATAAAATAAACGTCCTATATGCAATGCAACGCAAAATGCATACTTAACCTTGAAAAGTGACCAAAAGATTGAAAAGCTTTAAAGCTTATCTATTGCCATATCGCACCATTCAAGAAATGTACTTTTGTTCATGTTAAAGTACGACACTGCAGTATGTAGAGTAACGGGACGAAACGATCTGGCTGTTTTGTGAAGTACAGTACGTCGTCCTGTCATTTGGATAATTCCATTTAGTACACTTTTCCAATTTTTCTCTAACCGGTCTAAAAGATGGCATTCGAAATATATTAAAGTTACACTCACGATGAATCTGGCGATGAGAACGGATAAGAAAGAGAGCGCCATTGTTGTGCCATCTGTAATCAACCGCGTACTGTATCGTATCAATGCAAAAGTTGACATCAGATTCAGGCCAAGAAACCCGGCAATATGATAAGAGACCCTCTGTACCGACATTATTTTGTTACAGTCATCATCACCTGAAGTGAACGGTAGAATAAAATGATCATGTCTTCGTCTAGTGCATAGGTGTAGTAATAATAGGGACAGGGGGGACATTGTCCGCTCCCTGGAATTATTATAAAAAAAGTTGTGTCTCCCCTGGACACTAATTTGGCAGTTAATTTTTGTAGAATTTCTATATAAAACAAAATTTTTCTGCTCACTTCGCTCGCATCCTTCCAAGTTGAATTACAATAAAATTACAATTTCTATTTGGATATATCCATGACTTATGGCCGTTTTATTTTCCCAAAAGCGTTAATTCAGTAAAATTACAAATTTTTGTGTGCTAAAAATTGAATTAACATGTAAAATTTCAAAATGTAAAAATAAAGAGCCATCAGAGTTTACACTACACTTAAGCAAGGTTGTGTGAATGAAGTAGAATGGGTTTATCAGCTGAAATAATTTATAGTATGACTTAATGTATCCAAATACGTTCCATAAAATTCAAATACTCTTTTTAGAAGGAGATTACTAGTCAATCTGTAAAAAAATTTGCTCACTAAAATTCAATTCAGTAGTTAGTGTTCTAGCCCACGGAATAATGTAATGTTAAAATTTAAAACATCAAAAAGCCCATACTAGCTTTTAAAACTCTTTGGTGTCATTTAAGTGAGAGCATGTTTTATGGTTTTTGGGAGTTCATGGTTTATGTCCCCCCTGGAAAAAATGCGTTGCTACACCTATAGCTATGGTCTAGTGTACCCAGCTTTGATGTAGAAAACAAAGACTTCAAATTGTTTTCCCTGTACCACAAATGGAAGTTACCCCTTGTAGCTATTGTACTCAAATAATGGATGCATGCATGCAGGTGATTATACATGCCCATGTGAAACTGCAATCACCAATCCAACCAAAATATGAGTACCAACAATGATTATTCCCAGTAAGATTCCTGTTCATCACTCGAACAGATTTGCAAAGAGATTGTGAAGCGGATCCAGAGGGTGAAAAAAAGAAATTCCAAACATTGCTGGGAATACCAACGGTAACGTACAAATAGCTCGAACTAAAAATTCAAATTCCTTTTCCTCTTCGGTGAATTGGCCCTTTTTTCGCAGAGCATTTTTCAGATGGTCGTCAAGTGTAAAAATTTGGTTCAATGCTTCTGCCATGTCTTCTCTCTTCTCCACTTATAGTGAACCAATGGACATTATTCCAGTAATTAATGTCCAAAATAATACACCAGTTACACAAATCAGCAATTTGTTTCGATCTTGGTTGAAAGACGTATGCACACTATCTGAAATTGTGTCTTCTAAAGCCTGTTGATACAAGTATGATATTAGTAATGTTTGAAATCCGTGGCCAAAGTGGTAAGTGCTCGCCCATGGTAGGTAGAAATAAGATGATGTTTTGATAAATCGATTGACTTTCCTATTCCAGTAAAATCCACTTGAAAATGTATTCACCTAATCTTAAGCAAATATCCCTTTTAATGTACTCTGTAAAGCATTTTTACTCACCAATTATTTTAAACTTATGCTTCAAAAATGGTTATTGTTATTTTTTTAAACATTATTTTAATTTCAGTGCACAATTTCGACTCGAAGTTTAAGGAAAGAAACTACCAAGTCAGTGCTAGACTCGAAATGCTTGATTTGAGGGAGGATTATTAATTTTAACTTTTACGCGATATTTGAATCATTCTTAATCATTTGCTTGCATTATTAAAAAGTATCGAGAATAGTATTGCAAAGCTGGTATGTGGACGTAAAATTATTTGCAATAAAATTCAATTACAAATCCAACGATACAAAGTTTTAGTAATTGTTTATTCTCCCACATATTTACTTGTCAGGAAATGAAAACTCAGAATTGAATTTGTCTCTCGAGTGTTGTCGCAAAAAACTGGATAATTTTTATTGTTGAAATTTAGTTTGTCCTGAAGAAGACCACAGAAGTAGTCGAAAGCTTGACAAGAATAAATCATTTTTCCTCAAAAATCGTCAAACCAATATTTAAATACAACTGAAAAAGAATTTATTTTCAGAAGGGTAGGGCATTTTTGCACAGTTTTTGCATTCAATTCAATTTGCAGGTATGAAATCGACAAAATCCTGTGCTGCTTATATTATCTACAATTGCATGTAAGTTGGTGTATAATATATTGTCTATGAATTTATTCTTAACATCGACTGGAATTTTAAAGAAAAATCTTACTGCTTGTGTAAATCAACAAAGGTAAATTCGAGTTGTATTTTTATTAGGTATATATTTACATATAAAAGCTTAAAATTAGTAACGAAGGTCAAAAATATAAAAAAGGATTGAAAAAACTGTATTAGATACATGTCTATAGGGTAGTCGAAATTTAAAAGGATATTTTTCCAATAAGAAGTTGTACTATTTGGTACCACACCTTAAACTACTGTTATATGCAAATAAATAAACTCAAGTATAAAAATTTTCGTTCACGTGTAAGCCAAGGAAAAAATTTAAAACTTTACCTTAAATGAATTCAATTTGGTCAACATCATTGCGAAAGTTGCAACGAAAATATGTAGTCTGTAAATTTATATTTTATTTAGTTAAACTTAAAGGAATTTGTTGTATAAATTTTTATACAAAATTTGAAAACAAGAGTAGAATTTGAGCTTAACCGAATAGGTATGTTTATATAGGTATTTCCGTAAACATGTCCCTTAGTTTCATTTCCTGTTAACATGTCAACCGACTCCTGTAACCGCTTCAATTGTTCCTTTATTATTCCAATATTTGACTTCATCCAATCTTCAAAGTCTAAAAATTTTACATAAAAAATTAGCATGCATAATATGTATTTTGTGCTGTACATTTTTTGTTCACGGACATTAAGTCAAAAGATTTTATGCATACCTGCCTATCAATAGACACCTGGATCCTTTTAAGTTGAATGACAGTTTATTTCTCAAGATCAATATTCATTCATGAAAATAGATCTAGTTCTAGTTAGACCAAAAAATTTATGACTAGTCACTTTACGCAATTATTACAGAATACAATATTGTAAAAGAATACACATGTATACAGTTTTAAGTTTTTAATTTGTTTTCTACAGTCTGCAGACTACACGGTACAAACCCAGTAAAAACAAAATTTATCAAACAAGTACATCTTCCAGCAAACAAAGTTATTCACAAAAACGTTTTGCAAAAATCTTCTTGTTTGTGTAAACTGTGTAATTTTCATAATTTGTTATGAATCTACTTTTTAAAATTTCATTAACTAATTTTTACCCTCAAGTTGAGTTTGCAAAATTTAGGAAAAAAACTGAACTTTTCATGTTTGCAACAAATTTATTTTTAGTTAGCAGAAATTTGTGTTGTTCTATAAAACAGTTTGACAGGCATCGTGATAATGTTAGCAATGTAATATTTTAAATAATGAATATCCGAGCTTAATAAACTTTCTTGTCATCTTTTTCTATTTTACATTTCAAAAGTTTGTGTATTTTGGAAAGTTAGTATATTAGATGAAAATTTAGTAAAAATCTATCAAATTGATGTATGCCGTAAGGTTGCAGAACTAGCAATAGTATTTTGCGTGTTAGGCTCTTAAAAAGACAATAGAAAGATACAGGCGTAAATGCATATATGTATAAAAACATTCGGCTTAATGACACCAAATCCATATTTATTCCTACCAGCGCAGTCTTTCTCTTCTTCGTCACAACCTTGTGCGGTTGTAGTTCTTGGCGTTGGTTGAGTTGACATATCACAGTCATCCGGTGGTACATATATTTTTAGATTTTCAGGGTACTTGACCGTTCCCTCAAAACGTCTTTCTACGCCCTGACAGAATCCAATCTGCTCACCAAACCGTTTTTCATTCTGAAAGTGATCCCGGAACGAACTTGTCCAGTTTACTTTGTAACTTACAGAGTCCAAGTATTCTCCAGCCAACTGCTCTGGTATAGTTATCATATATTCATATGCTCCTGCAATGTTACTATAATCACTATAGGAAAAAATAGAATGAAACTCCAATTTAAAAAATAATTAATTGTGTAAAATGACATATGAACGTATGTAGCCAAGTTACATTTGTCCAAAATGTTTACACTTCATATTCAGTTACTCCAAGCAAGTGAAAATGCTCATCCATGTCCTGAAACGAACCGCAAAATGTAAAATCCACAAAAGGAAAGAAGTATATTATCCCCTCACACATTTCCTCACGAGTTCCCAGTCCTCCCATGACAGCCTTTTTTCCTTCTGCAAGCATGGTGTCATAAGTGCATTCCACTGTCAACTGATCACCCCTCAAAACTTGCCTGTACTGAGATAAAGGTTTGTTTTGCTGAAAATCAAAATCGTAATATTCATCTACATCCACCCAGGGCAGTTCCTCCTCCCCTCGAAAATGCCACAGCTTCAGCTTTCTACCGGCCAAATGTGCATGGAACAAATTATTGAAAACAGTGACCCCCTCCTCTGGAAGAAACAACCGTGTGCATTCGTCACTGCAATGTCCGTTGGCTACAAAGTCCGTTACTTGCGGTGGAATGGTTAGCTGAGGAAGGACGTCTTGGTTTATTCGAATCATTCCAATGTCCACATCCCTCAATTCAGACGTGTAGAACATTCTGGCTACAGTCTGAAAAGCTACACCTACCAACTCAGTGGGATTATCATAATGAATATCTATTGAAAAGTATTCTGATTGACCAAGCTGTTTCGGCATAGGAAGACCCAAATTTGGAGGAAAAGCCAGTCGCTTGCCACCTTTACTCCAAACATAAAGTGCATCTTGACTGCAATACGAGAGAAATGGAAAGGAAAAATTCCGAGGGCCATAACAGTAGTCTCCAGCATGACCCACCCAGGGCCCAAACAATTCATCAGGATTCTCTCCTGGTGGAGCAAGACATCGTCGTAAAATAAAATGGTGGGTACGAGTTAGCGCTGGCAAACTTTCAAGAACTGCTTCAAACTGTTGCAGAAAGCGTTTACTGTGTAATAATAATTATTATTATTCATTATTATGCTCATCTAAAATTTAGTGAAATAACATATACCCCAACAATGTGCTGCTTTGCTGTAAACAAGGGTGCTTTGTACACCAGTATGCGGTATGCTCCGATGGCATTTCCATATTAATAAGCATGTCCATTTTTTCATACTCTGTTGGATCAAAATCGTGTTCATCTTGCAAATAGAAATTGACAGATTTTGTGCCTTTGTTTGAGCCATGATAGGATAACTCGTCTGTTTCTCCAAGTGCCCAAATGATTCGCGTGGTTCCATCCTTTATAAATGGAGATGTACATATAAATGAAATTAGATAAAAAATTTGCAAACAATTAAACTGCTGTAAAATGTGCGATAAGCTTGGTAACTGGTAAAGAAATTGAAAATTCTATATTGCTTTGTAGTTATGTATTTCATATTCTGACTTTTGTAAATCAAATTGCACGTAGATATGTGCCTTTTAAAAAATTCCAAACAATTGAGGCCAACGTGAACTGCTTAAATTCAAAAGGATTGGTGTCAAAATTAAAGGTCATCGTTGAGTGAAAACAGAATTCGACAATTTTCTGGTTGTTTGAGAAAATGGCAGTAAACAAATGTAATACAAGTAGACACCCACAAGGTTTAAGAAAGAGCATACATGTTATTATCGTACACAATGTCAATTATGTCAATGAGATATATGTAATGCTTACTGTGATTCGCAAATCTTGTTCATCACATGTGTTGAGTAGTCGATGAAAACGTAGTTTTGTCTGTGTAGCCGTTTCTTCTCCAAACGTGACATTCCAGTTTTCATAAATATCCTCCACTGGCATTGAATTACCTACACCATGTCGGTCCTATATACAGATTCACACAAATAAATTACATGTAAAAATATCAGCACTTTAATGCGTCTTGCTCAAGGACGATAATATATTCTGTTTCTCACAGAACTGTAAAGGTGACCGGTTGAATTTACTCCTGCCACTAGAATGTCCGCTCCAGTCATTGCACCATTAAGAGAAATACCAAAACCGACAAAACCCGTAGTTTCTGCTGTCACTTCAAAATAAATTGTTTCCTCCGCATTATTGATGTTCCAGGAAAGCAGGTACCTTTCCTCTGTATCAAGATATTCGCTACCAGAATGATCAAAAATAATTGCCAGACTGCACTTTGGAGTCTAGGGTTCTACATTCCACATGGTTTAAATTGTACAGCATATATACCAGCAGGGTCAATGGCGCAAATTTATTTAATTTTAATCTGGCCATATTTTCTTTTTTCAAAATTTATTACCAAACAAGGTTTGTACTGCAATTTTAGAATATCCTTTGGAAGATGAAAAAAATTGTTAAAGATTCGTCTTTTAGTTGTCGAAAATTAAATTGTGAATGCATTTACTATTTGTATACACCTTATTATTAGCTACAGAAAAATAATATTCGATATCAGTGTTTTTACAGGGATTAAATGGTTTAAATTAACCCGGTAATTTGCGTAATTTCCACTTAAATCATCATCATCATCATCAATGTCTCCTGTTGTTTGTAGTTTTACTTATCTTTGACTTTTAGCTGATTTATCTGATTGGGTATAATATAAAAATTGTTTGCAACTCTTTAAATAATTTGGAGAGATAAATAAATATCCTATATGATGGAGTGATGTAGCCAAAGTCATTTGTGTATGAACAAAAATTATATTATAATGCACAATATTATATATGATATAATATTGCGCATTGGGAAGTCTTGAGTAATTAATTCTTTTATTAAAAAGGCTTTGAGTGACAGGTTGGGTTATCTGTTACTAGCTAAAAGTGTGTTATAAGTTATAATTTCCATACTTATTTTGGAGGGACAAAACATTAAATCAATGTGCATCATATTTTTTGGAAATCTTGACTAGTTAATACTTTTTATGTAAACATATTGTGAGACAGGTTGGATTATACAAATTATAAAGCTCTATAACATAGCTACCGATTCTGTACAGATATGCTAAATGTTGCTACTATATTATACCTATGCAATTATAGACAACTTTTACAAATATTTTTCATTACAGTAAAAAAGGAGCAAAAACTGTAAATGGTACTTATCTTGAGTTTCAGCCACCATTTTAAGATTTCAATGGATATTGATATTTTTAATTAACAACAATTCAAGTATTTGAATTCAAGTTCACTACAAGCTTATATACAATGAATTTAAAACTATATAAATATTAGTTATAGATAGACGCATTAATATAGTTCCTAAAAGATAAAGACAAGAAAACATACTCTATTACTTAAAACTGACAAATAGATTAACAAGCTGTTCCACTGCCATATTACACCATTCCAAAAAAGTGCTGTTATTCATGTTAAAGTACGACCCTGCAGTATGTATAGTAACGGGACGAAATGATCTGGCTGTTTTGTAGAGAACGGTGCGTCTTCCGGTCATTTGCATAATGCCACCCCGAACATCTTTCCAGTTTCTTTCCAACCGGTCCAGAAGATGACATTCGACATACATGATAACTATGGTTATAATGAAGCTTGTAACGAGGATGATTAAAAAAGAGAACGCCATTGCAGTTCCTTCTTCAATCAACTGTTGGGTGTACCGTATCAGAGCGAAACTTGCCATCATATTTATGACGAGAACCGCGGTAATGTGATAAGACAATCGTTTTGTAGACAAAATTTTGTCACAACTTATTATCATAACCTGAAGTGAACGATAGATTGAAATGATCATGTGCTCGTCCAATGTACCCAGTTTTGATGTTGAGAACCAATGATATTTCTTATAGCTTTTGTAAACCAGCCGTGGATAGTTTGTTGGTACTATTGCACTTAAATAGCTGATGGATGTGATTATACATGTCAACCCGAGAATATTAATGATAACTACCAAGCCAACCAAAATATGACCACCTACAATGATTGTACCAAGTAAGATTCCTGTTTGTAAAGACGCATCGATTGGCAACTCCAACAGATTCACAAAGAGATTGTGTAGCGGATCCAGAGGGTGAAATAAAGAAATTGCAAACATTGCTGGTAATACCAACGGTAACGTGCAAATAGCTCGAACTAAAATTTCAAATTCCTTTTCCTCTTTGGTGAATTGGTTCTTTTTTCGCAGAGCATTTTTCAGATGGTCGTCAAGTGTAAAAATTTGGTTCAATGCTTCTGCCATGTCTTCTCTCTTTTCCACACATAGTGAACCAATGGACATTATACATGTAATTAATGTCCAAAATAGTACACCAGTTACACAAACTAACAATTTGCTTCGATCTTGATTGAAAGACGAACATGCCCCTTCTGAAACTGTGTCGGCCAAAGCCTTCTCATACAAGTATGATATAAGCAATAATTGAAATCCATGGCCAAAATAGTAAGTACTGGCCCAAGGTTGGTAGAAATAAGATGATGTACAAACAAACCTATTGACTTGTTTATTCCAGTAAAATCAACTTGAAAATGTGTACTTCACCGCAGGACCTAATCTGAAACAAATATCCTTTTTAATACGTTCTGTAATCATTGTCCTTCACCACCTTAATTTTTTGCTGGGAATGCGACTGCTATCTATTCTCCATGCCTTTTTTATCCTTTCATTTTTAATGTAACTTCTACGAGAAAGCATAGAGTTCGTGTTGGTCTTAGTCTTTCATTTAGTTATCATGGAGAATATGAATTATTAATTGTTTTTTATTTAAATTAAAAATTTTATTGTCAAGAAAATCTGATACAGCATCAACAGAAAAGATTAACATATTATTATGGAAGTAGCTGCTGGCTAATGGTACTTTAAAGTTTTCCTTTTATATTTGAGAGTGAGTGCTTTCATTTGCAAACGGAGGGAGTAAATAATTTTTTAAATTGCATAATGATTTTATTTTTTTCATTTTGATTGCTTTGAACTACAATTCTTAAAATTACAATGTTTTACTGGAATTGACTCTTTCCGGTTCTTTTGCCAAATGCTGATGATACACATATATACCTAGTTATAATTTATATTTTAAGTTAGCGGTGTTCTTATAAAAATGTAAATTGGAAAACGTTCAATTAGATTACGGCAATACATTTTTATGTAACGTTTCATTTATTTGTAGTGAAGTAGTGATTTTTGTAGTAGTTTCCTCTATTAACTCCCTTTTCATTTTTTGAACCTATCTTTGTTTAATCATGATTGCGGTAATGAAGTACTCAAACGTAAAGTCAAAATTTTTGATAACAACTGGAATTATATTCTTTCATCAATCGATGAACATTAGTAACATGTATATTAGTGTTTTTACTAGAAACGAGACATCAAATTGCAATAAATGGTATGCACTCAACGTTTTTATTTGTGTTGAAAATTCACTTTTAATGTTAATTACATAGTATGCATGTATTAATAAGTAAATTCTTTGCATTATTTTTTTTAAATACTTAGCATATGTTGCTTTTCGAAAAAAAAATTGTGGAATGAAATAGATTTTAAATATTGCAGTAAATTCCAATGGTAACATGTAATAAATGCCAAATAAAAAGCTTTTCGATGTACAGTGAATTTTTAAGAAGCTAGATTCTGAAGTATCTGTGTTCTGAAATTAATCATACTCAGAGTCTAAATTTTTTTTACTGTTATGACCAATGTACTACTTACAAAAATACTACCAACTACGATGTAAAAATTGTTGACCATACTTTTTGTCGTCCCTGTAGAATGTGAATTAAAAAGCTAGCATTGGCAATTAACATAATTTCAAGCAAATATCCTATCTTACACATTCTGAAATCATTTTTTTAAATAAGATATAACTGACGCCGTATAATATGAACCGTAAATTAAGAAGAAAGGAAATTTCTATGGTTTTTATACTTTCAGACAAATCGTTTATTATTTACATGATAGAAACATAAACTTTGAAATTAAAAAAATTGCATTTTTACAATCATCACAACAAATATCGCTGAAACTTTAACAAAGTCAAAACGACAAGTATTTCCTCCGGAATTACAATTTTCCGTACATTCTGTAGTAGTTACTGGACTTTTGCCCTCACATTCAGCTGGTGGTATATAATCTACAACATTTTCGGGATAACTTACTGGAAACGAACGCTCCTCCTCTACGGTAACGCACGTTGAAATCTGTTCACTATAACGCTTTTCCTGTTGAAAACGAGCCCGGAACTCTGGCGTCCAGTCGACTTTATAGCTTACAGACTCCAAGTAATCTCCAGCCAAGTGTTCAGGAGCATGAATTTCATATTCAGGCATTCCTCCACTATGCCCTATTTCCTTTCTGTTAGCAGTAAACAAACGCAAATTTGTTTAAAGTTTGACAAGTGTCAAATACTGCATGTTTGCCAGAAAAAAATTAAATATACACTTTGCTTAGCTACCAACTTTGTAAAGTTTGTTACTCCGAATATGCTCATATGTTTTGTGATATCCTGTTTAGATCCACATGAAAAAACCGACTGCTTGGGGTAATAGTAGAAAATTGCTAAATACGACGAGTGAAAAGCAGATAATAAATTTAAAAAAATACTTTCTCGATGTTTCAACTGTTCCATTCTTTAGAAAATATTAGAAATGTTAATAGTAAAATAGTAAAAATAATACCTTCGCACATCTCCTCTCGCGATCCCAATCCTCCAACAACGGCTTTACCAGCTATCGCCGTTGAGGAATTCATATTGCATTCTACCGTTAGCTGGTCCCCTCTAAGGACTTGCCTATATTCAGTCAATGGCTTATTCTGCTGATAGTTGAAATCATAATATTCATCTACATCTATCCAGGGCAGCTCCTCCTGTCCCCGGAAATGTCTAAATTTCAACTTTCTTCCAGCCAAATGTGCATGGAAAAGATTGTTAAAAATCTTGATGCCTCCTTCTGGAAATATCATCTCTGTACATTCTTTACTACAATGTCCAGTAACAATATAATCGTCTGAATTTGGGGGAATAAGCAACTGCGCCTTGTAATCATGGTTTACTAGCATTAGCCCGACATCAATATCCCTCAGGATATCTGTGTAATATACCCGGAGCCCAGTTTCAAACTTGACACCAGAGAGCATTTGTGGGTTGTCGTAATGAATCTCGAGCGCGTAAAAGTCAGCCTCGCCGAGATTTTCAGGCATTGGTAACCCCATATCTTCTGGGAACACAAGCTGCTTGCCCCCTTTGCTCCAATCGTAAAGCTGGGTTGCACTACAGTATTCCAGGAAAGGGAAAGACGGATCCTTTGGATCGTAACAAAAGTCCCCCTCATGAGTCAGCCAAGGGCCAAAAAGTTCTTCAGGGTCTTCACCCTTGGGGGCAGTGCAGCGAAATAGGATAAAGTGATGAGTGTGCTCAAGAGCGTGGGAACTCTCCAAAACTGGTTGGAACTACAAAAAATATTAAGTAAAATATATAGACTTGTGTATTCCAGAAAATAGCATTGAATTTGATTTCACTTACAGACACAACATGCTGCTTTGCTGAGAACAATGGTGACTTATGCACAGTACACCAATAAGTTGTATCCTGAGGTGGCATTACCATGGTCTTTGTTATTGTTAGATTTTGATATTTACTGGGGTCAAAGTCATTCTCGTCTTGCAGATAGAAATTGACCGATTTAGTGCCTCTGCTGGTGCTATGATAGCTGACAGTATCCGTATTCCCAAGGGCGTATATAAGTCGCACTGTCCCATCCTTTTTTATGTAGAAATCTCTCTAACTTTTGCTTTGCACTGAACTACATTCGGTATATATATTTTTTTAAATAAAATAGTAATCTCTTACAGGAATTTCCAGATCATCCAAGTCACAAGTATTGAGTAATCGACTAAATGCTATCTTTGTGTGCGTTTCAGTTTCACTTGCGGAAGTAACAACCCAATTAGAATGAGTGTCCTCAATTGGCTGACCATTCGTTACTCCATGATAATCCTACAAATATGATCCAATCTTTATTAAAATCGTAATAAAATAAAAATACCTATTTAATACTGTTGTTGAGTAGTTGAGTTGCTTACACCACTGTACGCAGTTCCGTTTGGATGTACTCCAGCAATCAAAATATCTGCTCCTATCATACCTCCTTTTGGTGAAATTCCAAAACCAACGTACCCCTTGGCTTCTACACTCACTTCAAAATAAATTGTTTCCTTTTCCTGGTCTATGCTCCATGATAGCCAATACTTCTCATCGCGATCCAAGTATTCACTACCTGTCCGGAATGGAACATAATCCTTACCTCTACCGATAAGTGCTGTTGCAGATGCCTGATTTATTGTACTGGTAACCAACGCCAGTGCCAAGAGCACTGCATCTAAACAGCATAATTTTATCCGACTCATTTGTGTTTTTGCACTAATTCAAAACGGATATACCCATTACTTACTCCTAATTCCGATTAGCTAAAAAATAACGTTAAAATTTTCTTACAAACTTCCTTTTTAACTAATAATCCTGTTTGGACAAATATCCTCATTTTATATTTTGGCAAATACATATACTTGCAGGTAGTTTATCTGCGCCATGTTATTCGTAAATGTCATTTTCGTCATCAAATAACTAATTCTTTTATCAGATGAAGTATTCATTTACAGATTATTTCTTTATGGTGACGTGTAAAAATGCTTACTTTTCATTTTAAATTTATTTTTATGACACATTTGAAAACGCTAAGACAAATAATTTATTGATTTACTAGATAATTTATACTGATATTGATAAATGAGTAATGACATAATGACATGCAGAAATACCAGATACGTATGTATTGCGGTATGTATTAAATAAATCATTTAAATATAGGGTGGATTAACGGTCTTACATACCTCTTATGGATAAAGTGCAAACAAAGCACTTGTGCATGCTTATCAATTCATTAATCATTTTAAGTAAAACCTTAATACATACATTGTTCATCCAAACATTAAGCATTTTCATGGAATCTTTCACCGTATCGGATTTTCCGTGCAATTCCCTAAATGCCAAGAGATTTTGGTCTAGTGACCTTGTTGATATTGCTTAATGCCAAATCAATCATTCCGAGTTAAACTAAAATACTTGTCTGGATTGTCATTTTTCAAGTCAAGTCTTGATTCGTTTTGTTATAGGTATACCTATACTTGAATAAATTTATATATATTATTCAAACAGTAGCATTGCTTGGAACAAGGTTTTTTGTCGAAATGTTGAACTTTTATTTGTTTTATTCAATGAAACTCTTATTTTATTATGAAATAAATACAAGTAGTCTCCCTCAAAGTTTATTTTTACACTTTTACTTTTTATTAATATAGGTAAATACCTAAATAATATAAACATTTGCATAAAGTACATATTAGGACATTAGTTAATCATGTTTATTTTACTGGGCTATTTATTCTTGGCAGCATCACAGTCATCTGGAGGTACATACGCTTCCAAATTATCTGGGTATTTTACATTACCTATATGATAGTCATCACCGCTGAGACAAATTCCCACCTGTTCTCCAAACATTTTCTCTTTCTGAAACCTCTCGCGAAACTCTGCTGTCCAGTTCACCTTGAAACTGACAGAATCCCAATAGTCCCCAGCCAAACTAGCAGGTTGTAGAATATTATACCCAGGGATTCCTCCAGCATAACTGCTGTTTTTCCTAATTGTTGAAAAAATATTAGTTTATAAGAGAAGGTTGCCGTTTCCGAAAACTTGAATCTGGAACAAGAAAATTAGCTTACATTTCATATTCAGTGACTCCAAGCAAACTCATATGTGCGTCCAAGTCCTGGCTAGATGAACAAAAGGACAATTTAGAGCCGCCCTTTATATACAATATCGCCTCACACATTTCGTCAGTTGAGCTTAACCCTCCAATTACAGCCCCTCCACTAGCAGCTTCCATTGAGTTGTACGTGCACTCCACTGTCAAGTGGTCACCCCTTTCCACTTTCCTAAAGTGTGTTAATGGCTTATTTTGCTGAAAATCAAAGTCATAATAGTCATCCACATCCACCCAGGGCAGCTCCTCATTGCCTCGGAAATGTCTTAGCTTCATCTTTCTCCCAGCCAAATGAGCATGAAATAAATTGTTGAATATGGTGATACCATCCTCAGGAAGGTATTTTTGTGTGCATTCACTACTGCAGTGGCCAACAACAAGAAAGTTTGCCTCCTGGGGAGGGACCGTCAACTGCACTTGAGCCTCTTGACTAACTATGAGCATACCAATTTCTTCCTGTCTCAGTTCAGAGCTGTAATAAATCCTCCCACCAGTTTTGAACTCGACATTTTCCAAGGAACTCGGATTGTCGTAGTGAATTTCAAGCGCGTAATATTCTCTACGACCAGGCGTCTCTGGTATAGGAAAGCCTAATTCTGGGGGGAAAACGAGACGCTTTCCTCCTTTGCTCCAGACGTATATGATATTTCCATTACAGTATTTTGCAAATGGAAAGGAGTCATTGGTTCGATCGTAACAAAACTCTCCAGCATGACTGACCCAAGGATCAAATAGCTCCTCAGGATCTTGGTCGTCTGGGGCAACGCAGCGAGTGAAGCTAAAGTAATGGGTGTGCTGTACTGCAGACAGACTCTCAAGAACGGGCTCAAACTACATACATAAATTGTAAATTTTGCATGTTTTTTTGCATTACCTATAATTTATCAATAAACCAAATTTCTTAAACTCACTGCAACAATATGTTGCTTCTCATTAA
>JAHZMT010004942.1:0-10150 GCA_027743785.1 Sinhomidia bicolor | reverse complement strand
TATTTGCTGATCGTCGAACGTACGTATTTAGGTAGTAAGTTGAATATATTCATTTATTTTCTTTTCTAGATCGATCATTTCAAATATTCTTTCTTTTCTTGTGCACATAATATTTCAATATTTCAATTATTTATTTCATATGCATAATATTCATTTTATTTCATAGTATTCATTTCTTGCGCATTTTATATTATTCAATTAATTCATTTATTTCATAATATTGCATATTTCATTATTTCATTTTATTTTCATTTTCATTTCATATTTAAGACTGAATGGCTTGTCGGCACGATTCAGTAGGCCTTTAATTTTATTTATATACCGGTTTTTATATCGTAAGGTCTACCTCTGTAGAAAAACACCAAACGACTGCTATATTGATTAACTTTAATAGACATTTTTCATCACCGGTGAACCAGTAAGAAATTATTTAAAAAGGTAATACGATGCAGTGGGCTTTTACTTTCCTTATGGAACACCACTATGCTTGAGAAGACCATTTGTGCAGGTACTTCACATATATCTGAAAATTATTTATTTAAAAAAATTCTTTTCATTTCAATGTTTATTATTACGCATTCTCAGTATTAGTCTTCGTTTTTTGATTATTTTATAGAAGCAGTATGTTTTGATTATAGTGGTGCTAGTTGCAATATTACTTTATATTTATTGTTTCATTGTATGCATTATTTTCATTGTATTTCAGCACATGATCATTTTCAGTTCTTAACATATAAATCTTAACTAAATGCATTATGAAGTTTGAGCGCTTTATATATTTGTTATTTTCTTGTAATTCTTCATGTATTTTGTTACAAGCGATATTTATTTTATCTGCAGTATTGACGTTTGTTTATTCTTTCGTAGTATTTATTTCGTTTTCGCTTGAAATGATGAATGACCTTATCACTTGGATGGTATTTAAAGACTTTGTCAAAAGTGGGTGAATCTAAGACTTTATAAGAGCTAGATGAGAAAAATAAATTAGGGTCTTGAGGTATATCTGGCGGGGTTGACTTGAAACGGTTGACTAATTGACGTATCCGTAGGCCAACAACGTCTAGGGTGTCAGCAGTGCGAACGAGTAAATCACAAAAGGCAATTGAAGCATTTTTACATAAATTTTTGGTAGCTTCAACCACGGGCCAAATCTGGTCTTGGGTAATGTTGTATCAAATGGCAACATAAAAAGGACTTGCATTTTGATTTGGTTGATGGGTCGTTTTGAAAACACCGTTCATCAAACGAATGGGTTTCTTTGGACTTTGGGGCAAGGTACGCATCAGTAGGCACAATAAGAGGATTAGTGTAGTCATATCTGAGGTAATTAAATCATGAATATAATAACTGTATTTGTATTCATAATATAAACTTTGTAATAGATTCAATATTCTTTGCGATTAATGTCTGCATTTGTACTTTTATCTAGAATTGAGCATTATTTATTTTGAGTATTAATTTATTATGCAATGGCTGAATGATAATCTAGGGATTCAGTTATCATTTGTTAGTCTCGGTATACTTGATAATATAAAAAATAAGCATTCGCTAAACTCATGAGTTTCGATTAATAATTTATGCTAGTAATTATTTTTACTTTACTTATTTTAATTGTCAATTTGTAATGCCTGAATTCCTTGTGTAGCAGTGTTTACGTCTTCTTAGATGATGTCTGCTAAATTAAATCTTTCACCTTATTTTTGTAAATATCATGAGGCTCATATACAAAACCACGTAATCGAGCAGGACTATCTGATAATTTTGATTCGTGACCATCACGTTTTATTCCTTTACGAATAAAAATGCACACGGAGATAAAGGGGTTAATATACTGAAGCAAGAAACGTAGTAATAAGCAATAATATATGTAAGCAACGACAAACCTCCGACTGGCCAAAGAGCAACACGGCTGAGAAACAGAGCAACGTGAGACAGAACAGTAAGAGCACGGCAGTAAAGATGTGAAGAAATTATAAAGGCACAACACAAGTTCAAAAAAATCCACAAAATATGTTGAAAAAGCGAACCCAAAACGTAAAACGAAAGAAGTGAGAACAGACTTCATATAACTATGAATTCAAATGAAAAAATGGAAAATGAGACCAGTGGGAGAAAGCAGTGCCGACTGCGTCTCGTAGCCAACGCTTTATTCTATCGTGGCGAACGCTATTTGAAAACACAGATGCATAGGTTTCACTGGTATGTAGACCTGATTCTCCTATTTCATTCACGGTCATATTAGTAGGGTCCGTAAATATATGCATATTAACAACTTTAAAAGCACTATCAGTAGCTCTTAAGGTATCTTCTAGGTACCTAAAATGTTCAGTCGTGTAATCGTAAATCATACACGTGACGTGTTTCTTGTCCGCGCTTTCTGACGAAGAACGTCGCTGGCATGATGAAACTCAAAAGTTTTCATTGGTTTGACGAAAAACTGAGAGATTTTAGCTGGATATGGTAGAAATCTGGAAAACGTTTAACATAAGCACCGGTAATTACCTGTGCTTCTATGCCATCCTGGGTGGAAATGGTCAGTAGAGAGGCAAGACACAGACACATCACAAATTGGAATATCTGTTGTAAACTTGTAAATTTATATATATATTATTATTATTAGCACATTAATATTCACAGTTTGTACACGTAGAGTTTTGTTGTTGCCGGAGTAAAGTCGGTTATTGAATTGATTGGAAATGTGGAATATTGTTAGTCTTTTCACGTTGTGCTTTCTCGACGAACTGTATGAATTGTCTTTTATTGATTTGCGGAAGGATTCGTTTTTCTTTTCTTTTTAGTATATTTGGCAGTGTTTTAATGGCTGGTTTATGCTGAGCAAATAAATTTTGTTGAATATGATCATAAACCTGAAGCATTCGGTCGACTTTCTCTGATTTGCCTGCATAGACTACGGAATCTTTAAGACCGTTCTTCGAGTTAATTATCTTTGGCTGTAGAGGAGTAGTTTTATATCCTATTCTGATACATCTTCTGCGTAGTTCATGCTAGTTGATGAATTTGTAGATGCGGTAGAATTTAAGCCGTAATACTTTTAAAAAGTCTGCAACGTCAGTTTTTTGATCGGCAATTGTAAATGGCGGCGAATCTGATTCGGGTGCAAGAGGACACAAAGGGGGGCCAAAGTGGAATTCTCAGTCTCCAAACAGATCTTCTATGAGAGTGGCTAAGGGAGTATTTTTAGGTAACTTTCCTTTTATTGGCGATGGCAGTTTTTCGTATTGTGGTGATGGCACAAAAAGTGTCTCAATGAGCAATGAAGAAGGGGGTAATGATGGTAGAAAGGCGTCTTTTTCGAAATCCAGTAAGGGTGTTGATGGCTTCTCTCACATTGTCAGTGATTGTTCTTCTTTAAGTTGAATTTCAAATCGTTCAGATTGGTTGGTGGATTCGGGTGCGGTGCGCCCTCTGCTTGGATGATACTCTAACGTGTGATATTTTTTCATTGTCTTGTATTTAATGGGCTGAGGTTTCTTTCTTCACCCTGGATAATTTCGCGATTTACTTGTTACGATGGAGAATAGATCTATGAAATTCCCCTTTTGTCGGAATTAAATCACCGAATTTTTAAACTACTACTTTTTGATTCCTGCATCTTCTCCACAGCACTGGTAATTGTATTAGCTGTTGGTAGGGCAGAAGTGTTGAGATTTTCTTCGTGGGAGTAGCAAATGATTAGACCATGGTATTTGCAGCTGATGTTGAAAAGTTTACTTGATTTGGTTTGCTTGGCTGTTGTAGAATCAGGTAGACGCATGTTACGCACGTAGATGGTACAACGGGGAAGACTTTTGGCTGAATCCCTCAGACTCGTTATCATGGTGTCCTTTATGAACGCATTCGAGAATGCGGGCTGTGGAGCCGGGTCTTTATATATGAAGGGCTGGTCTTGTTTTGGGGTCTGTGCCACGCTCACTTCTGAGTCGCAGATGTGTATAGGTACGTAGTCGCTGAAGCGCACCTGTTGTGGAAGTCTTTTCTGGAAGGAGATGTTGGTGCTTGTTGACGCGTCGGATTTGGTGAGTGATTTCGGATAAGGTGTCGCTAACGGTTTAAGCGGTTGTATGTCTTGTGGTAACACTGGACAACTTGTGTCAGCAACCAGATTTTGTTTGAAGTAGTCTTTTACTTTTATACTCCATTCGGAGTTGGTGAAGACCGTGATGGTCTCTTCCGTTGGATCGATGAGATGAGCAAATTTTGGGAGGTCTTAAATATTTAATGTATCCACTTCTCGACACTCCCGTCGTGATCCCTCTCTTTATTCTGACATTCATGAGTCCGCGAAAGAAGTTCAAGCTTCATCAAAAACCCTCTAAATTCTCTCCTATCCAAATTACTTGACTTTATTATTATCTCCACCTATCCTATTCGTTGGAATTGGTAATTAGCTATTATTACTTATTACCAACTACTAACATCATAATATTTTCACTCGATTCCTCCAATTGAGTTCAATTGATCCTTGATGGAATTAATTATTAATTGTAGAAATACGCTTCATAATTACTCCTCACAACTCGGTGCGTTTACCGGACAATAGAAACATTTCCATGCTACACAACTCATGAGAACTTGCATTTTTCTTGTGGTAGATGTTCATTAATTTTTATTCTTCCATACATGACCAGTAGTTGTATTGTTTGTAAAGCTTGCACATGTTTTAATGTATATAAATATGCTTAGATTCAGCATTGAAAAACACAAGAAGTTTTTCTCTTATCCAATTTTTTATGTTCATTTCATGACTTCAAACAAAATTCCCAGAGCAACCTTCTTCATTTAATTCAAATTCTTATTTTTATTCCAAATGGAATGTATGTTCCTTTGTTTGTAAATGCATATTAATAAGTACCTTAAATTTAAGATATTACTTTATACATACACATACATAATAATAGTATCCATTCATGTTAAAATGTAAGTTCACAAACGTCACTTCACACTTCACAAGTAAACATCCTCCTTAATTGGTCACCCCAGCGCCTGGTTACGTGCCTCCTCCAACTGTATCACACGATTTTCATCCCCAACGATTACCTTTTCTTGTAACAATCTGGCTTCCTCCTCGATCATCGCATTGATGTCCCCGGCTACATGTATTACTTGTACGACTGCTGTTGTGGTTGCATTCCGGACCCCTCTTTTCCACTGCGCTGTTTTTCCCTCAACTGCTGCCGCAACTCTGCCTCCATTAGATCCCACTTTTGAATTCTCCTTGGGATCGTCCCATGATCATGTTCTGCATCAGTTGTGATGTGTTCCTTCCTAAACCAGTTGTGTTCTCAACAACAACAACAATTAAGAACAAAGTGAACTGGCTTACCTAATTTGGTCCTGTCCAGTGGAATACAGGTACCGCTGCTCTACATTGTTCGCCACTCCAAATGTAAGCGTACACAACCGGCTCCGTCATACTTCGGTATATAATAGGCGGAATATCACATATTGTTGTGCTGTTGTTCTTCTCATCCAAAGTTGGTACAAGCATACCTACTTCCCCTTTCAAGATGCATGAAACACAATCTAATGTTTCGTTGCTCGTCAGCTTGTATGTTTGCTGCACATTCCCGTGCATCACTTCAAGCATGCCATTGGTGATAGCCAACACTGTGAGAAACCTGCAACAACAACAACAAAGAAAAACATCTGGTTTCCCTTCACGCTTGCTGCTTACAATAAAGAAAATTCCCACATGTAAATTTACCCACTTACGAGTCCAACATGATGATATTGCGTTGATCCAAAAACTCAACACCTAGAAATTTATTCCTGTAATTCGACTTGTTTTCAACGACACCAACAAAACAAAAGTTGGACTCGTTTTTGTTTACCGTTTAATTGGCTACATCTTGTGGCTGTTCTTAACTCCCCATTTATTCCATTTGTTACCTTACGTCACCCTCATACCTACTCGTTGAATTACCGCATCATTGCCTACACCTGACCTTACCTGAATTCTGCTACCTCAGCAATGATGACCATTCGCTTTCTATCCACTTTCGCTCTTTCGGAAGAAGAAGATGTTCCGCAACCCTGCTTGCTCAGCATCATCATCACAAAATCCGTGACTCCTCGCCACCACCAGCCCCGCTCTTCATCGCTCCCAAGCAAACTTGTTCTCTCACACACATACACACACACTTACATACACATACACACAATATATATATACTTACACATATAAACTATGTATGAAACGAATGAATGATGTTATTATTTGGAAATATTAAACTCTGAACTCGTCAGTTGCGATATGAACGAGTTATCGGCTGCTTCTATAATTATATTGCTTGCATTGAATTTCTGTAATTGCTCTATTCAAATCTTCTCATATCATAATTCTCTATTAATTCCGTTGTGGTTCTGAAACTGGCATATATCGTTTACAATTCTCTTACAGAAGATTATTACAGAAAGAATGTACTGGAAATTTTACTGGTGTCAGTGCCAGAAAAATAAAATATGAGGACATTCCTTGAAAATGAAAAGTAATTTAGTTTGAATTCAACACCTACAAGCTCCCCTTTAATCACTCAATGTTGTTCATTGCAATGACACCCAATTCCCAAAAAAAACCCAATTCACTAATGCAAATTCAAATCTGCTCAACCTAATTTTAAGCCATGGTTTGATAAAGAATGTATAAACGTAAAAACTAAACTAAACAAAGCTACATATCTTGCTAATGTGTAGCTATCATAGCTACACAAAAACGTGTCAAAGTTTTTTATTGACTTTTTGTTACATTGGGCTATTGAAAGTACTGTGAAGCAACGAAACAAAAGCTTTATTTTGCGCTAATGTCTTGTTACTAGCTTACGTTTATAATGTTTAAAACAAGTAAACAAAATAGATGTTTTAGCCAGCGTTGTTGTAAAGTTTAAATCCCGTTGGCAAAGAACTAACATTTACAAACAAAGCAATTGAAAATTCACACATTATCGGTTAGTTTGGTTTGCTAGTACAAAAGCATAGAAGCAGAAACAGAAATATTACACAATGATGTTAATGCTTGAAGAATAGTTGCCTTGAATGAATTTTAAAATAGATCTGAAGGTTATGTTATTTTATCACCTTCTTGTATTTTAGACTGAGGCGCTCCGCTAATAAGATGTACCTATTTATACTGCATTTCCGCACAAGTGTTGTACATTTGTAATGTGGGTTGCTTAATCTGTAGAGCTTTTACTTGGTGTATGTAAGAATACTACTGTATACTACGGACTGGTTCATAAGGTAAATAGACAAGTCTACTTAATAAACAAACTCTTGGCTGTTGTTAGGCATTCGGATTGTATATTGTCGAGGTCTATTTCAACTAAAAAGATTTATTACATTATCATTGACTATTCTGACGTTCCATACTGACGTTTTGAAAATTGTTGCTCATCGTAAAATTTAGGAATAGTATGGTACTTCTTATCTCGATAGAATTTAACTTCGAATTTATTCTTGCTAGTGACAGCTTATATGTTTCAATCAAGAATGATTGATTTTTTGGCACTTATTTACATATCAGCACAACTCGGCTTGTTGACTGTTGATTTCTTCCTTGTTTGCTGATTTACTTCTTAATCAAAATTTAATATTCTTCCGTAACATTCATTTAAGTAACCCCAATTGGAATTTTTCCCCCGAACAGTTTACACAAATTGTATACCAAACACATGGACTAAAACATTTTGCCCAGCTATGGTAAAGTATGCCTATTTGATTGGTATACCTACTAGCAGCAAACGACTAATAATCATCTCTTGTGTACTATCAAACCCTAAAATATCAATACAAACTCAGAACTAATACATCTGTAATATGAATATATACATGTGCATGCCATAATATATTACAAATAAATGAATAAAAAATTAGTGTCCATACTATCATTTATACGCTTTTGCACTAGTGTTCTTATTATTGTTCCATTTTCGTTCGTCGTTTAGTTGATTCGAAATATTTCAGTTTTAAAATCAAATTATTGAAAATATAGTAGAGGAATATAAGAATATGATATAATATATATATATATGTAATCATGCATATTCGACTAATCCAAATTGTTCGTAGAAACTCATTGTGCCAATTCAAATCGTAATACTCTATAGACGTTGTAGGTTGTGTAAATGTTGCTCCTTTTGTTGTCAAATACAATTTATTACTAACACGTATGTGTAACATGTAAGTATGCCTTAAATGACATGACATGACACTTTAGGACTTATAACAAGTCGCCTTTACCATCTGGACGCTTCAATTCGTCGAGTTCATCCTCCAACCGTCCTGCCAACTCTTCGGCCCCAACTCGAATCTTGTGTTCTAATTGATGAGATTCTTCTTTCACTACCGCTACTAGATCACCAGCTTCATCAACAATGTTGGATATTGATATGGATATCATATCTTCCACACGTTTGTTTAATATGGTCATTTTGGCCATGATAAAATCATCCGTGTCTTTCAACATTCGTCGGACCTCAGGTTCCACTGCTGACCCATTTCCCATTGACGCCTACCAATTGAGATGGTCTACCAACAAGTATAACTAAGAAAACAAAAAAACCATTTCCTAGTCAATCATTCAACACCATTATAAAACATCATCATTCCTTGCGTCATCATCAACTTCAATCTAAACATCCTGGATGCACTTACCGAGCCATTTGATGTCAGCCCCCTTCCATTCGCTCAGCTCAATGCTTGGGTAACATTCATAGTAGCTAAAAACAAAGGCTGCGACATTCGTCTCAGCCATATGTTTATATATGATTGGAGGTATTTCGCACTCCAATTTGTGGTTCCCATGTTCAGTCCATATTATCATAAGGACTTCTCTGAACATGCATGATGCGCATGTTTTCTTTTCTGCTGTAGAGAACTTTAGGATTTGCGTCTCTGTGGATTCCAACAAGCCATTGCCAATGGCTAAAACTACAAGTATCTTTGAGTGCAAAAAGAACAACAACAAAAAAATGTTTTACAATTGGATCTATACAAAAAAAATATTTGTTTGGTGAATTTTAACATTGTCTTGACTTTGTAAGGACAAAAACTACCAAAAATTTTATTGATATAATGCACGGCTTCAACTTAAAAATCCAAAAGTAGTGCCATTATATAAACCAGTTCTTCACTTGTCGTGGTAGTGTTCTTTTTTTGTTGACGACCAACTGCTGTAACCTAATCCAAATTCAAGGTTCTCTCTCTGCCAAAATTCTGGTGATGACTACTTGCAAAACCAACTTTTTCATTATCCATTAACTCACTTGCCACATGATGACAACAAAAATGCAGAATTGCATCTTTTTCCTTGTTGCTGTCACCATCCGTCTTCCTTGTTCCAGCCCTGAAGTTGTTCACTAAAGTTATTTACTTTAGTTCTTTTCACCGATGGAGATGTTGCGTAATCGCTAAATATCATCATCATCACCATATGGACTAGACTCTACAAAATGACTTATATACTAGACGCAGTTTATATATATGAAAAATATGTAAATAAACCAGTTGAATGCCTAAATGCATCTTTCCTCTTCAAGCAAAGATGTTTGCCGAGCAAATGTTGCTGAACTCTCATCCCAGATTCATGGAATAAATCGTTGCTTGCATTTTCCATTTAAATTTAATCGGCTCTATTTTTATTGCATTTATCATTTCATGCACCCCTTTTTCTCTATTGCGTAATCAAAATACATTAACGCAACAATAGGTTGTTCTTCCAGTGCCTTTTTATTTTGTATTATTTTTTTTATCTAATATGATTCAAAAAGCAGGTTTACCATTATAGAGATTTTAACAAAAGTATGTTCAATAACGGTACTCGTAATAGCTTTCAAGTCTTCTTGGCACCAATGACTTTATTCTGAGATTATTCTGTAATAAAACACTGCATGTTTCTGTTTCAATTTTTACGCGGAAACATTTATTCGTTTGTGTACAGGTGCAAAATATTATATACAAAATGCTACAAAGATTTCTTTTCGAGCGTGTATGTTCAGCATGCAATCAACAGTATTATTACAAATTTAATTTCACCTTCTTATAATATTCCTTTCGTTTTGCTTTCCCACCTTCCACTGTTGACTTTTTTAGATTTATTAAACGAAAAAATTCAATTGAATTTCAGCATTTACCT
>JAHZMT010004941.1:0-13438 GCA_027743785.1 Sinhomidia bicolor | reverse complement strand
TGCTGAACGCTGGTTGTGCTGTGCTGAACGCTGGTTGTGCTGTGCTGAACGCTGGTTGTGCTGTGCTGAACGCTGGTTGTTGATTTCCGGGATAATTTGTGATAGGAGTTTGACCTGAACTTTGTTGCTGAAAATTTTGTGGTGCATAACTACTGGCTTGAGCCATGATTACGAAGCTGGAATATAAATCCAAATTTATTAAATTGTAGACCCTGAAGAGAATATTTTTACAGCATCATCATTTACAATTTTTGCAAACAATTTTTGCATAGTTAAAAATTACAACTTCAGGTGACATGGGAATTTTAATGGAATTTTTCAAAGCCCCAGGTTCTGTCAAACAAAAAGCTTAGAAAGTGAACAAAGTATAAAGTCATCATACAATGATACAATGAATGCTTGGGTAATACGCATTCCCGCGGGAATGCTGTGATGCTATTAATGCTGATGAAATAAAGTAAAGCTTTAGCGAGAGTGAGAGAGAACATGTGTACGTTTTTATTTTGCTTTCCTCGTGTCACAAGAGTGTGCATTGTGTTTATTTGTGTATATCTAATTAATTTTCAAGTTCTTGTTTTTGCTTTAAAAAAATAAAATGAGCACATAAAATTGTTAGGTGGTTAGTTTTTATACGGCTGAAGTAAAATTTTAATTCAGTTTTATTTGTTTACTGCCATTTGCGTTATTTAGTGACAGAAAGAAGAACTATGAGACTATGTACTAGTTAAATTGAGAAAATGGACAAGAAGTTCAAGTTTTGCCCCACATGCGGTAATTTGTTATGCCTAAAGTGTGCAAGCAAAAGTGGGGAGGAATTGTGGGTTCGAAAGTGTAAGGCCTGCCCATACGTTCAACTTATACAGAGCAAACACCGGTATCCTGCATACATTGTCGCGGTGAGTAACGACGAGTTGTCTAATTATATGTAGTTAGTAGTTATAAATGATCAGTTACTTATTAGTAAAACGTTTGTTTGCTTTGTTTCACAGGAGGGAGAGGGAGACGAAGTCGACATTGTGGAAAGTTCGAAAGCCGATGAATATCGCCAACGAACGGAAATTCTGTAAACACTTTGCAAGTCTTAATGGCCAGATCAGTACTAACACATTTGATTAAGGCTAGGTCCATCTTTACTTGGTCATCATCAATGCGCCTTTCACCCCCACCAAGTTCGCGAGCGGTGATACCACCCTGTCCGGTCAAAATGGAGACTGGCAACGGTTTTTGTGATGATGATCATGTGATCCCCTTGACAGCTGAAAATATTCTATTAGCTGCGCAGCATGGTGCAAAACTGATTTCTTCAGGTGGTCTAATTGCAACTCCCACAGATACAGTGTATGGAATAGCGAGTGATGCTCAAAATGATACCGCCATTTCCAAAATTTACGAAATGAAAGGTCGTATTGCCTCAAAACCAATTGCCATCTGTGTATCTACAATTGACCAAGTTTACCACTGGGGAAAGGTGAAAGTTCCACGCATGCTGTTGGAAGATCTGCTTCCTGGTCCTGTTACCCTAGTGTTTGAACGCCAGTCGGTGCTAAATCCAAATCTTAATCCAAATACAAATCTAATAGGAATTCGTATTCCAGACCATCGTTTCATCATGAGTTTGGCGGAATTTCACGGAGGTCCTGTCGCTCTCACAAGTGCTAATTTCTCCAATGACCCCAGCACACTGGAAGTAGAAGAATTCAAAAACATGTGGCCATGCCTTCAGGGAATATTCGACGGAGGAAGATTATCTTCTTGTGAGAAAAGCGAAGCTGCCGCCAGGGCTGGTTCAACAGTAATTGATCTGAGCAATCATAATTCGTTTAGAATTATTAGAAACGGAACAGCGTATGATCAGTGTGTGAGTATACTAACCAATAAATACAATTTAAAAGAAACTGTTAGTTGAATACTACCTTACAATAAAAATTTGCAACAACTATTCATTGCAGAAAAATTTCCAAGATTTATCAACATTATAAAAAGTTACTATATGTGTAAAGTTTAATTGACATGCATATATATAACCAAAGTTGGTATTTGATATACAGTTTTGTAAATTAATTATTTTGATATATATATATTATCCGCGTGGTTAAAATAAATTAGTTGAAAACGCAAACCTTTTTAAACAATGTTTTTATTTAACAGAACATTACGATTGAATTCATTTAATGAATGATGCAATCATTACATTACATCGAATTACACGTAAGAATCGCAGTAGTAGCATAGCACTTTGAATAAATATAATGAATGATAATCGATTAGTATGTAGTTATGAAAACATATTCTCATCTTGCCCAAGAAGCTCTCAGTGATTCCCGCTTGGCTCCAACTTGCTATTCTGTAATCATAGTAAGCTTTATCTATAATGTGCAAGTGTGCAGTTTCAGGCAGTAGGCATATAATATTTTGCGTTGTGCTTTGGATAGGTGACCAAGAAGGTGGCAAATTGCTTGTTGTAGCCGTAGCTGTAGTAGTAGCGAAGCGAGTGTGAGGTAGCACTAGGCTTGCTTGGCTACCTGGCCTGACACCATCAACCTATTGTGTTGTTGCCCTGTTTGTTTCTACCTTCATGTATATGGTGTATCCTATCTATGTGTATCCAAAAAACCCAAAACAACAACAGCTAAAAAACAACTCAACAGCGCTGTTGCTGTCTGGCCGTACTCCGGTAAACACGGCACATTTGTCTCAGCACACAGCAGCAGTGGTGGTGGCAGAAATAAATAAAATGACTTTAAAAAACAATATTTTAAATTTTAGATAATTAATTAAGAAGAGTTGAGTAGTTGTTATAATTGTAATAGTACACGTGTTTTCTTAGCGCGTAAGGTATATATTATTTTTAGTTCAAAAAAAATTTTTTTTACACAAACTAGTACGTTTGACGCCAACTTTAATGGGTAAGAAATTTGATTATATGCCAGTGGACAGCTTAATTTCCCTTAATGAATATAATCGGAACTCCCGATTCGGGATTAAATCATAAATGACCTAATCAACAATGGTTGACCGCGATTATTACATAAAATGAGTTGAAGTTTGTGCAAAAGTTTGCAATGATGTTATTGATATACGGTAACCTTCCTGGTTATTGTATTATTGCATTGGGTGCATTGAACAAGTGTATTTGAAATTTGATGAGCTGTTTTGTATTTGCAGCAGCGTTAGACCCAGGGACACTAGCGAGCTGAGAGGCACCCCAAAGGTGCTTCGTAAATAAAAGTTTCACAAACACATCGTCAATTTTTTGGTTATATTTGAGGTAAACATTGAGTACATAATATTTGACATTTCCATCGTAGTGAGTTTTTGGCTGAAATATTTTTGTTTATGGAAATTAAAATTAGAGTGGTGTCACGCAAAAGTAAATTTGTCCTTATTAGGCACGGACGAACGGCAAAATGGTACCAAAAACCTCATCATCCTCTGCTAAGGCAGGAGGCTCAGCCTCATCCTCATCAACTTCTGCAGATATGTACAACAAAATGAATGATTATTTTCTGAGTAAAACTCCAGATCAGTCAGTAACGTCCCAGTATCTGCATAATGTAATGCGTTCCGCTGTTGCGGCAATCAGTCTTGAAATTGGTTGGAATACTGCCCAATTGTCAGCACTGGACGTACTTTCGGATTTAGCTGTTCGCTACCTGCTTCAGGTTGCTAAGCAATCTAAAAAGTACACGGAACATTGTGGGCGTACACTGGTTAATGAGGATGATGTGGCACTGGGTTTCAAAGATATGGGTATCTCAATATCTGAATTGGAGGAGTATTTACAGAATTTTGATCCTGTGGTAATACCAAAAGAATTTCCGTATACTCCGGTGCCTCGCAAGACAATACTTAACTGTTTGAGGCCGGGCTCTGCGGAAGTCCTTACAAGACCTGTGCATGTTCATGAATACATGCCGCCCATGATTTTGGAGCAACCTGAGGAGGAGGAAAGTGAAAACGAGAAAGAAAAAGAAGTGCCCATAACTGAAGTCCCTGTTGTTTCGGAGGAAGTTCAGATAAAGTCCGATCTCACTACTGAAGAGCCATTGACAAACGGAATAGAAGTAACGCCGAACGGAATACTGCCATTTGTTGTAGAAGAGCCGTCTCAGGTTCCTGAAGTGGCCTCGGAACTGGTTGTCTCTGAAGTTCCACCTGCTATTGTTACTGAAGAAGTTGAAATTAAAACTGAAAATCCAACAGAGAATGAGATAGAAATACCGCCAGATGAGAATAAAAATATTCTTCATCAAGTAAGCATCGTTCAGAATGATTTGGAAGAGAGTAGTGACGACGACATTGAACCAGCAGCTTCCAAGGCGGCTTCTATTTTTGCAACCTTTAAGTCAACGAAAAAGTATGATTATATTTTTAAAAGCTACTTTCCACACTTTGTAAGTAAACAAATTGCTACAATCAGTGCTAACTTTTAAATAAAATTTTATCTAAAGATTGGAGTCTGCGAGTGAAAATGCCGCGCTCAAACGTGTTCGTAGGATGCTTGACGAACAAGGCCATCCTCAGAGAGAAGTCACATCGGTAATCATGACTTCTTCGGGTTACCTGTCTGAGTCCAGAGAGGGTCGTCTCCCGGACAATAAACCTCCAATTATCCGCTCGTTTTTTGATCCTCCTACCCCACCACCCAAAGAGCAGCAAAAAAAGACAACAATGAAAAAAATCCTTCAAGGAGTTAAGAAAGGGGATAAGGGTCGTTCGGATTCAGAGGAAGAGAACGTTGAGGGTCCTGGCTTATTTGGCGTAATGGATAAGATTGTTCCAGCTGGAGCAGGTGGTCCAGGTGCTGTCAATGAAGTGGTAGATGGTTCTGGGGAAGGTGGAGTTTTGGTTGATGTCAATAAGGACATTCCAAAGAAAATTTCCAAGCAAGAGAGGAAATTGTTGCATCAAAAGCAGAAAAAAGAATTAAAGGCTAGAAAAAAGTTGAAGATGAAAACTAAAGAAAAATTGCTAAAGGCAAAATCTGTTCAAGCTGCAGCAGCTTCGAAGGAGCTTGAAGCAAGTACGTCAGGAATCAAAAACAAAAACAAGCTGACAAGTATAATATTTAACAAAAAGAAATCAAGCAAAACAGATCCTTCCAGTGGTTCACCGGTAAAAAAGAAAAAGAAAGACAAAAAGAATAAGTTGAAACTAAAAGAGTTGAAGAGACCGGAGGAACCGATTGAAGAAGAAGCTGCACTAATGAAAGCCCCTCCGGCGCCAACAGGAGCAGAATTGATTGAAAGTGATGAAGACTTTTCCATCACAGAAGAAGGTGGTATTGTTTCTCCTGTGCATGTTCGAAATCCAATTGCGCTTGCACAAATTGCTGATGAACAGCAAATAATGCCTTCGATTCCCAAGAAAAAGTTTAAGAAAGACAAAGAAAGTGTCAGTAGCGTTATTGCCGTCAAAATGAAACCCCCTGTTCTTAATTTCAATAAGCTGCCAGGTATTAACCGAAAGTTCATTAAAACTGATAAGCATCCGCATGGGATTACAACTATTTCTCCACCAGTTTTTCCTCCAATTCCAAAAGCAAAAATTGTCAAACCTGTGAAACGACCTTTGGTTATTGACGGAGCGACAGGTCCACCAAAGAAGAGAGGACGCCCCAAAAAAATCTGGACGGATGGCAATATCAATATTCCAACTGGAATGCCACCGGGAGCAAGTGGTCCCGTTCATTTGCCTGCGGCTCAACTTGCTTCTATTGGCAAGTCACTTATGAAAGAACCTTCACTCAAGCTCAATAAAAATAATATGCCGGCAGAGCCTCCACTAAAAGTGATGAAAATTCGAAAGGAGCATATGGAAGTTCAGGGCATGGTATCATCTGTTCCGCAATCCTTGATGGCAAAACCGCCTTCAATATCTCCAAACAAAAGTTCGTTAGGTCCTGGTGCTGTTCTGTCAAGTACAGAGCTTCTAAAAAGACTTCCTCCACAACCTGGCTTAATCCCAGACCGAATATCTCCGGTTCCCCCAGTTCGTATTCCAAAGGACATCCCAGCTTCGATCTCAATCACGCCTGCTGAGCTTTCATCTCCACAAAAAGAAACTTCTGGACCATCCCCATCCAGGGGGTTTCCCGGTGCATTACCTCCAAACGTTTGCTCATCTGTTACAATAACTAGAATCAACATGAGTCATCAACAGAAGCTACCAAGTCCATATGATGACTCGATTACCCCAGGTATTGGACCACTACCGGGATTAGAAGGTCCTCACAAAAGAAATAAGATGAAGGGTGTACCACCACCGCCACCTCTACAAATACCAATCCAGGCAGAAACTGAATCTGGAATCACCATAACACCAATCATGATGGGTGGAAACAGTAGCAGTGGCAATAAGGAACATCGATATGATCAACCACTTCCACCGCCCCCTCCCTTGCAGGAAAGACCTACTCCGAAACACTCCATGCTAGCAAGACTAGATGAAGAGTTGAGTTCAACCCCTCCTTCCACGACGTCATCATCGTCTTCCAAAGAGCAGAGACGAAAGGAAAAAGAGAAGCGCAAAGAATTGAAGAAAGAAAAGAAGAAGAAGGCGAAAGATAAAGACAAATCAAAAGACAAGTCGGAAAAGAAAAAGAAGAAGAAGGATAAGTCTGGAGAGAGTACCTCTGGTGGAGATGTTATGGAAACTCCACCTCCTGCAACAGTGCCCAAGCTCACGTTGAAATTAGGAGGGCATTCAAATACGACGACTCCTGTGGATAGTCCAAACCCTCCACAAGTTTATCATGAGCCACCAATTCCAGCACCACCACCATTGAAAAAGTTGAGCTTTAAATTAGAGGAACATAAGACACCCAAGCAAAAAGTGGTCCCAATTATAGAAGAGGAAGATCTCGAGGTGGCTCGCTTTGCCCCACTGGTGACTAGGCCACAAAAACCTGCTAGAGCTGCCAAAGCAAATGCTGCAGCTGGAATTGCAGCAGTTGCAATGGGCGCTTCCGTTAGTCATCAGGAAATTGTTCAGTTTCCATCAACAAAAGAATCAAAGGCAGATTCTAAACGGGGGAGAGGCAGGCCACCTAAAGGAGGCGTTGCTGCTTCTCCTGTACCACCAACTCCAACAAGTTCCAAATCAGTCAAACCGTCTCTTACTGTGCTTGAAACAGAGACAGTGGGCTGCATTATTGACGATCAAGTAAGTGGCTGTCGCGCTGTCGGCATCAATATTGCTATTTTTATTTTTATTTTTTTGTTTCTTGTCTGCATGTGAATTTGTACTTTTATTTCTTTCCTTTATCATTGTGCTTCCATATCTTAAAACGAAGCTATTTTTTTCTTTTGAAGAGGAAAGTTTTTTTTTGTTTTCTAGTACATTTTTTACATCTTTGTTTTACATCACCAATGATTTTAACTTATCGTAGATATTTACTAACGTTCATTGAAAAGGAAATGTTTCGTTTTTAAAATTGAAAGTTTTGTAATTTTATGTATGGGCACAAAGAGTTCATTGGGAAATGTAACAACGAGGTCCAAGTCGAGAACCCTTTTGTTGGCTGTAAAGCAGAAAGCCTGTATGCTGAAAAAAGCTGTTAAAAGGAAAACTGCAAATGCAAACCGACGACTAAATAAGCGTCGTGGCAGAAAAAGAAAGTAAAAGTGAAACTTGATCATGAGGTAACATTATGTGGTACGTGTCACGTGTAGGTGTAAAAATCTGAATTCTTGTTCTCTGATAATAGAAAAGTAGATAAAATATTTCAATCATTTTTCATCTTCAATCAATCTATTGTATTACTACCTATATACTGCCTTCTTGGCACTTCAAATTTTCAACTCTGAAACTTTAGTAACCGGAACTGTTACTACGAATTTTAAGTAAACTTTGTTGAAAAGAAAGTTTTAACAGCGGTTGTTGCAATGTTTCATCTTGTATTGTGCATGCAAAGTATGTAAATATATACCTAAAATATGTATCTGTTCCCTGTCTCATCATCGGCCTACTACTGCTGCTCTACTAATTTTCAGCACATTTTCCCTCTTGTGTACAAAGCAAAATAAGAAAGTATTTGTTTCAAACTATTACTCGTGTCTGTTTTCACTTTATAGGGAAACAAAATTTGGATATGCCCTGCGTGTGGTCGTCAAGACGATGGCAGTCCTATGATCGGCTGTGAAACTTGTGATGACTGGTATCATTTTACCTGTGTGGGAATCGAGCAGGAACCAGCGGAAGAAGAGAAGTGGTGGTGCCCTCGGTGCACTAGGAAAAGGAAACCGGAAGGAAAACAAAAGAAGAGAAAATAGAAATATTTTTGCTTCACGCAACGGTTGTGGAAAAGGGACGAAATACGTGTAACCTTGGTGTTCTTGTCACATTTAAGTTGTAAAAATATTTAAAGTAAATGATTAATATAGTGTGTAAGTTTGTTGTTTTAGCTAAATCATGTAGTGCTGGTTTCACGCATCTAAATTTTTTCATATTATACTTTAGTTGTAAGAGAATATTCTTAAGATAAGACCAATGGGCCAAGATGATAAGTACTGCTTTAATACTATATCAGTATATAAAAATTTCAAAACAATTGATTGAAATATACTATTGTTACAGTAATTTTTAGTTGAGAAAATTCGTTGCCTTACATACAGCTATTTACATAGGTACATACACTATTGTAGTGCAAAGCATGATAAATTGACGTTCGTATAAAATATATGTATGAATATTTGTTTTTGTATATGGATACGTAGATTGTAGATATAATTTTAGTTTCCTTGTTATTTATTTATATTATAATATATTCGTACACATTGAACCAAAAATGAGTAAGAAGAGTAATAATAAAAAGTGTCAACACGGCACTCGAGAAATGATTTTTAAAAATTCCAGCTCATTTTTTAAAATACAAAATTACATTTTACATGCATAAATGCAAACCAATCTGAAGAGGGTTGATTTCAAGAACATCATTGGCATAGTAAAAGTCAAAGCATACTTTGCACACATGTCATACATAAAGCAGTATATTATACAACATACTACTCTACGTGAGGAAAGGTTGTTAGTGACTTTGTCATTTTGTCACTCATTAGTTGCCATATCTACCTAAAAAATCTTTATACGTAATAAAAGTACTATGATTACTCTAGGAACAGAGATTCATTGTAAAATTGAGTGTAATTTTGGATGCGTCGGATTTCATTGTTCAGCGTTATTGCATACAGAGGAGATTTTAAAAGCTTTGGCAGGATAAAGAAAGAACATCAAACTCAGGAGAGTGCTAATCCAAAACTTTACATCGTAATGGTTTTAAAAATAGAGATACGTTACCTCTTTGGCTTTAACCTCTGCCATTTAGCTTGACCGTTCAAAATCGCGTAAAAAACTTGTTTAATTTTCATTGACGAAAATTTAATTTAAATAACTACCTATAGTGTAAAGTTTTAGAACACGGGCTGGCAGACAGACACAAACATAAAGGTGCTAAATTGCATTTGCACTTTGCATTTTTATAATAATGTTGCACTAAAATCAAAATTTGAAGTTCAAACTTTCGTCGTTTTTCGAATTTATTATTCTTAAGGTTAGCAACAAGCTTATAATGGAGTTCTATGCTTGTCCTTTTGTACGTGACTAGAACGCATTTCTGAGATATTCTTCCACCTAAAAAGATAAGAACTATCTTGTTAGATGTATGGCTTCAGACTGAAGTCTTCAGTTGTCTAGCTGTACTTTACGTTACCAGTTCTTTGCATTGCTAATATTTGATACCAAAACGTATGCTTACTAAAGCTAAAGCATAATATGTCAAAGTACCCTAGCTGATCAGTAATTAAATACTGAAAATATAACAGAACAAAATAAATAAAATGGATAAATATATTATCCGCATGGTAAGTCACTTAATTAACTAGTTTTGTAAGTATACATAATAAACAAATTGAAAGATGCATTTTTCATCCAGTGAAACGAGTTTGTTCATTGTATTGCGCTTTTCCCATAGCCCCTTTCTGCAAAGCATTATCAGTGAATACTAGATTGTATGAAAAATTGCATTGTCAATGTCCTATGATTAGATATTTCGAGAAAATAGCCAAAAAATCTTAGTCTGGTTTAATTTAAGTCTTTGAAATATTTATTAAAAATAATAGATGAGTTTTTGAGTATAGCTTCCAGTAGAGACGTATCATTGAATATTTGAGAATTTTTTTAAAGGGTAAAGCAAGGATGACACTGAATGTATTTTTTCTGTCGACTAGAAAATTTCAAAATTATTTGATACAACTACCTACTCGTTCCAGATAAATAATACGCTTTGGTCTATTGTTGCTTGCGTTGTTGTCGTTGCTTTGTTTTACTTCTCCTGACGCACGACTCTTTGATTTTGATTTGGAATTTCGTAATCCAACACGAGCATCGTTACTGCTGAGCAAGGTAAAATCATTTCCATAGTTCATGAATGAAGATTTTCTGGATATGTCTTCCTCGTTTCGCGGATACGGCTTTGCAAGCATGTACTTTTCCTGCCTATTTTATTTTATTTAAATTTTTTAAAAATATTTTTGAATCAACATATTCAATTATCTCTGACCTCAAAATATGCTGTAAAATTGTAAAATAAGTAATATTGTAAAAAGAGCAATCACCAGTTTGGAACCGGTTCATGCTCAAATCCTGGCCAATTTGTTTGCACTTCATGAAATCTTGGAATGGTGACTGGTTCGTATGGTTTTGGTTCGTCATCTTCGGTGTTATTGTTGTTACGTTTGTCATTGGTCAAATATTTGGATTTCTAAAAGTTCCATATAAAATTTTACTAAAATATTCTAAACTCTCTATGATGTCTTACAGACTTTGTGTTGGTAAAGTACCTGGAAAGATAATTTTCTCCAGCTTGTTCCTGATGAAACACCTGGTCTTTGGTTGTTGGGGTCTGTATCTTCAACATCAGCACCTGGTTTTTCCTGTGGTGACCAACGGAAGCTCAACAGAGCAGCTGCCATGTTAGGGGTTAGCCTTGAAGAGGAATTACGGCGAGAGCGGGAGCATTTGGAAAGGGAACGCGAGCAATTAAAGGATTCCATTTTATGATTAGTACTATTGTAGCTTTAGGTGAAAATTTAATTTTAAAGACTAGCTGGACCTGAGTATAGTGCGAGATAAGCGTCTGTATAGCTTCTGTTCAAAATCTCAGTTATTGGTTTTCAAAAATACTTATTTAGACATAGATAAATTAATATCTACATCTATTGTTTCTCATGAATGGTAGACAAATAAAATAAAAATTTTACCTTTGCAAAAACATTCCTTGTTTATCTATATTATCTAATTGCGAATATTGTGATGCAGTTTAATTCAACGATCGCTGGCTTAATTATACCATGGCTACATTGAACTACAACGGGAATGTGAAAGTAATGAGAAAGCATCTTGTAATTTACCTTGCCCAAGCCTTACCACTCTTACTAAAAACGAAGCTGTCATACATGATTGTAGATATTTGTACATGTGTCGAACGAGAAAAGACTTTGGAACTAGAATAATATGCATTATTATTATTATATAGAGTAGGAACAGTTAGTAAATTTTCAAAGGAAGTTAGAAATTCCGCACTCTCTGTATGTATTTTTATGTATTTTTCATTATAAGGTTAAAGACGTGAAAAGGCGCACGAAAATGACCATCCATGGTTTTATTTTCAGATAGTTGGGGTCAAGTGAGACTGAGACAAGGGAATAATTAATTAGGTAGCTGACTTTGACTTGCAATTTTTCCGTAAAATAAGTTTACAAAAAATGTATCTTTTTTAAAAACGCTTGTTTATTTTTTTCTCATCTTGTATAAAAACAGTAACCAAAAACATCGTCGTACTGGACAAATTACAATAATAATTAATAACTTGATACATACACAACTTGTCGTATTATAAAACAGCATTATTGTTTCTTTTCCATTTTATACAATTTTGGTTATTTAGCTGTGCTGCTCTATATGCATTTCGCATTTTTCAGCAAAGTCAATGATACGTACACATGTCGATTATAAATTCTAAAAATGCATTATTATGTAATTGAACGCAGAGTAAAAAAACTGATTATAATAATAAACAACACAAGTAAAATTAATCATGTTAATAACAATGTAAAAATTAATGAATAGTTAACAACAGTTCATAAGCTTATTATATTCAAGTTTACACGTAGGAGTAATATGGCAATTGGCATCATCAGAGATTAAAATAACTACACAACTAATACGCTTCTTGCTAACACAAAATTACATAAAAGAGACCCCTTTCAACAAAATGGTTTGTTAATTATAAAATTAATATGGTTATTTTACATAGTACGTAGGAATATGCATAGGTAGATAGATGATTATAATGATAGTTCTTAACATTGCATTTTACCAAAAACAATTTTTTCAATGTTTTGAGAAATGATGACACAGGTTAATTATGGAGCACAAGCGATGAACAGATTTTTTCAATTTTGACCTTGCCTAAAAAGCCTTATCCTAAAAAATCAACAACAAAAAACTTCTTCTTTGTGATTAATTAATTAATTAATTAGATTTTAATTAGTTAAGTATGAAATTAAAGCCATTAGCCATCCGACGAATGTGAATAAGCTGTATTAGAATATCCTCCACCATGAGAAGAAGTCGGCCTCTGGGATCTCGTCAAGCCCGTCGTTGCCGCTGACCCGGAGTAAATCGAACTAGATCCTGAGTGGGATCCCATTGATTTGAAGGTGTGTCGTCGTCTCAAGCACAACACAAAGATAAGCACAAGCACAGCTACCATCAAGATCAAACCTGAAATGGCAATGGCGAGGGCAAAGTCTCTTTGTTTAAAGCAGAGAATTTCTCCTCGTGCCTGTTTCTCTTGAAGAGATGAGTCGGATTCTGATTCATCATCCCTTTCATTAACCCATACCCCGTCGTAAACTTCGATTTCTGCTGGTTGTTGATCACTATCGGCATCTCCAAGAATGCCAGCATCTCGCCTAGCTTTGCGACCATATGGGGTAACTTGAGGCACCGGTCGGAGATTCTTGGGCCCTTGACAAACTGGGGCCAAGCAGTCTTGACAGAGTTTTACTCCACACGAGTAGTACACAGTAGGACTGTATGGAAACTTGTGCGCGGGAAAGTTAACGGTAGCCAGATTGGATTCATAGTGGAACGGTGGCATTATTTCAGAGTCAACTGGACAGCCAACAGAGTTTACCAAAGTTTCTTCAGCCCAGCCAAGTCCATCGCGAACAACGCAGTTAGTCACGATAAAGTTATGCCTATAAATAAAAAAATCAAGAAAAGGAAAGTGAATAGAGCACGTTAATTTTTCTTTTCTTTTTAAATTGAAAGTTGGCACGAATTGAATTTATTACGTGGTATTTGCATGAACTTGAATCCTAATTTGAAGTGGGTCCCCAATGTTGATACTTCTGTCAATTGCATTCGTCCCATT
>JAHZMT010004940.1:0-18148 GCA_027743785.1 Sinhomidia bicolor | reverse complement strand
TTGTTCACTCTCGCAATATAATAATTATCAGAGATTTCTGATCTCGCCCTAGTCAGTCTCACCTTCCTCTACTGCACATAATAATGCTACAGTCGCAGTCCAACCTTTAAATTGCAAGTTTTGAAATTCCGCTAAATAGCACAGAAGAGATGCACAGCACACAATCGCCCATTTAATGAGCGGTGTGTTGCTTTTCAAGATGACTTTGTTAGAACTTTCCTGTTGTCTATATAGCAAGCACTTAAAATTAAATTTGGGACATAAAATTTCGGAATCGAAATGTTCGAAAGTAGCGAAAGAGGGGCGTTACTAGAGAAGCTTTCGATAAGCTCTATGTACAACGTACATAGATGATTTTCAAAATTGCACCGGTGCTGGTCCTTAAGTTAAGTTATGGACTGGTGAAAGCAGAATTCGAGTAACTGTTATAGTTTTTGAGTTATTATGTTGACAGCCGTACAGACGGACTCAGACATTCACCTAAAGTAACTCAATATTCGCTACTTAATATTGTATCGTATCATTTGCAAAAGAGAAAAAAGCACCTCACAAAACTGATTAAGTGCGTGATACACGGTGCAATCGGATGTCAAAAAAATGTAAAAAAAACGATTTATGAAAATGCATCCACCGTTGTAGTGTTCTAAGAAATTATGTTTCCCATTCCAAAAATGTTGATATTATCAAGCAAGTTCATTAATTCATTTTAATGTTTAAAACAGACAATGGTTTCATATGAAATCAAGCAATGTTCGATGCCAAGGCTTCCACGTTCCTTGAGTTGGATGATTACGTGAGTATTCATATGTGGACTGATAGGGAGTGATGTTTACGATTTATTTACGAAAAAAATGCTGGTAAATTAGCGAAATGGTTGTTTATTTAGTTATTTTTTGGAAACAATAATGACTACCTACTGACTTAAATTAATTAAAATAATATTGTATTGTTTCATTTTTCATGCATTAAAGTTCACCAAAAATAGCTCAGCGAGTAGCAGCAGATTTGTTTATGCCAAATCAATCCAGGTCATCAGTGTGTTAAAGGAATTTATTGTTAATCAACTATCAACACAATACATCTGTAATGTTCAGTGTACGTGGTTAGCTTTGCAGATACACGTAAAGTTGGAAAGCAAGTTGTATGATAATGAACACATGTCAAAAATAAAGGAAGAACGAAAAAGATAAATTTTGATGATGATAAATCTTAAGTTTCATCAACATCAAAACCCACATCACATGAAATATCATTTACTACAAGTTTAAGCTAAGTAATTGAGCCTTGTTCATGGTATAATTATGTAAGTTTCTCAAGCTAAACTTGAAACAAAAATTGCATTTGTCAGCAGTTGACATCGTCATGAATTAGACATGACGTCAAGCGAAAAAAGTAAAAAAAAAATATATAAAATAAAATGTCAAGAGTTAATTTAAGCTTACCATTGTACATAATGAAAGAATTTTGGTACTGCGGAAAGGCAACAAGCATTATTGGGCTTTTGGTATTTTGTAAAAATAACGTCCGTATCCCGGGTACTAAAGAACCCGTAAACTGAAACGCAGTTTCATACGACGTCTGTTGCAAACGAAAGAAACTTGGTATGGGTATGTTTTCGTCTTGACAAAAAAAACTGGTTTCTTGTTTGCAATAGTCCGAAAGGAAGAGGACTCTCTAGATGCTCTCATTCTAAATGCCTCAATTTTTCTTTGTGTTCAAAATGCGTCGCAAGTTGCAACCATGTAATGGGAAGTATGTAGGTATAGGCAATAAACAGTACTTTTTGTTGTATTAAAATGACTCTGTACTCAATTGGAAAATGGTTAAAAATAAATAATGTAGCCTCTATTATACACACACACACACACTTAATGCTAATATGTTGCAAATAAGTTTTTGTAGCAATTTACGGTTCGTCCTAAATGCTGAACGAACGCCGTGTCTCATGTTCTCTTGCGGTGAACCAGCAAACACACTTTGTCACTTACGTCCTCATAATTTAGAAAATGGATCGGTCACGCACGGACAAAGTTTGAATTACGTACGTTCTCCACCGAAAATACATAAGCAAGGCTGTAAGAATGCTACTTCTAATTACAACTTTTTAAAAAGTACGTACACAACAACGCCAGTACATGCATTTTTGATCATGTGAATGGGAAGTGCTCACATGTGTAAATATTCTATTGAAAACTGCATATAATATATTATCATTATTTATCGATGCATTTTGTTTCGGTTGCATAAGGCGTCTGCGTTCAATTACATTGAATTAACAAATAGCAAACAAGCATGGAAAATACGTTCTAAAATAATAATAATACTGATTCGTTTAGTCTTTATTGTTGTAATCAATACAGCCACCTACTATTGATCTATTGACTTGATTAGATGCAAACTACTGAGATGTAGTGCATAATAAAAATACCTCCCTTTTACTTCAATTCAAAAAAAAAATTCACGTCATGCATAATTTACAGAGTAAAATAAAATGTTGCATCAGTCAATCAACAATGCGATCAGTTGACATGGGTACTTCATAAATGTACACATTTTTATGCAGACCTTGTTTATGCTTGTGCAAAAAAATGAATTATTTTTGGGTTATCCCGTTCGGCATGTAAAATCGAGAGAGAGAGAGAGAGAAGATTATTGAAGGCTTCTTACAGTACACACAGACAGGCTTCCATTATTATTAAGGGATCGAGTTTCTGACAAAAAAACGGTAAAATCAGCAGAGGCTGCTTATAAGAAGCTGCTGATTGTAAATACTACTTGCAAATTCGTATCTTTTTGGAGGATTGAACTCACACGATGACTGACTGAGTATGCATGGCATGACAACGAAAGAAAAAGGAATTTCCGCGATCCATTTTCAGTAGCCTTACTTGAATGCGCACAGGGTTTTGTATATGTACGTATATTGCAAAATAAATCAAACCAAGCGTCGGAGACATTAACCTAAACCACGACATTTATTTTGTTCGATTCTTTATTTGTCTGTCCATTCACAAGACTGCTATGATCGCTATTCACGTGATATTATTATATACATGATAGTTTGTCATGCTTGCAGTATCAATATCATTCACACGACAACGCATGCAAACCGCCACTGTATAATACGCATTATGACCAAACATAAAAAAATGAAAATGTGCAAAATTGAACCATGGTGCTCCTTGGTTCGCATATTTTGTTGTTTTGAACGAGCAGCTCTTTAGCTTGGTTTGTGTCGACTGAATTTGTTCCGCTTTACTTTACCGTTCGTAAAAAATATGTATAAAGCCAGAAAAGTCACAACGGTCACGTCCTGTTGGCAAAACATAGACGACTGGACTTTGCAAATTGTTGTCGACCAACGACGCATCGCATTGCAAAGGCGCAGTTGTTTAACTGTGCTTAAAAATAGTTTGTTGTTGTTGGTTTGAACACAACATTGGCTTTGATGTCGATTGACATGTTGGTTTAACTTTAACAAAAATCTCTTTTTTTGTACTTTCCAATGAAGAAGGCGACAATGTAAACCATTCTTTTCTCATCATCACAGTCACAGTGTAATAAACTTGGATGGTTTTTTTCAAATGTCTTAGACATTTTATTTCAATTCGATCAAACATTTTGCATGTTATGCATGGAGTGTACAGCTCTATGAACATACATATTTTATTTTAATGTGTATCATGACAAAACGATAAGGTGTCCTATAAACAGTGCCAGTTTTATGTTCTATTATAAGAGTGATGTGGATGATGATGATGATGATGATGGAGTTGCAGTTGTTACAATTTTCAATCACCTAAATCATTCTTTTTTTGAAGTTGCCTATTTGCATGAAAAATGGGACAAACAAAAAGTACAAAAAAGAACAAGTTGAGTGCAGCAATGCGTGTGTAAAATGAGAACTTCACGCTTTATCGGTTGATGTTTTAATGCTAAATTTGCACATACCCAAAGATAGGTATATGCTTACAATTATGTAGATATAAATATTACATTGCGTTTTATGCATATATAATAGCTTAGTAGAAATAACAGATATATGTAGATCTTTAGCTTGAGTGCTTACTACTTTTTGGTTGTGTTGTTTTGGTAACAGAATTTTTTTTTTGACTTTACGTACGTTTAATGTCTTCAACATTTCGAATGCTTGGAATACTCCGGCGATTTTTATTACATTATCGTATTATAATATCTTTATTCACTGAATTACTACTACTAAAACCTCCTCTGCTGCTAAATTGGATTGATGTAAAACTGCACAAAGCTTTGTCCGAATTACGTGATTTCAAGAACCTTTCAACCTGTTCAAAAAAAAATTTTTTTGTGTGTGTGTGCTTTCAACGCTAACTTTTTTCAGAACACTTGTCTGAGTGATGATTAGTGAGGAATCTATAAACAAAAATGAGGACAATCCAAATTTGAGTGGCTTGCCGTTACATTATAGCATGTGTGCACCATCATCATGACCTGATCGTATTGAATTCATACAATTTTCTTTTCGTTTGCTTTTTCCCAATAATTGCTTGCATTCTTATCCTGCTTCTCGGTTTAAATATTTACCAACATTCAAATTTACTCACATTATTCGGCACGTATCATTGAATAATGACCGTCGGCTTGCAATAGCTGACGGGATAAGCTATATTTTTTGAGTTTAATTTGAGAGATTTAACGCATCTGTTGACTAGTCCTTTCGAAAAGCTGCTAGAAATGTCTACCTAAATAAAATAAAAATAAGATGCAAGAAAGACGCCTTGTCTCCTATTGTGATTTTGGGAGCCGGAAACAAAATTAAAATTGGAAGCCGCATTAAAATAGGTAGTAGGGGCACCATGTGTATCACCAACTCGACTTAGGCATATAATTGTGTACATAACATTTTCCGTTCAAAAAACGATAGGATATGGTGGTGGGGCCACTTTTGATGTCTGCCAAAACATTTGATCACACGCTAGAATGCATCATCTCAGTGGATAGTTCTTGTGGTAGTGCGTACTTGTACTATAATAATCCTTTAGACAATGATGATGATGATGATGGCAATGATGAGGATGTTGGTGATCACTGATGCATCGTGCTTTATGCCACGCCATAAAGTTTGAATAGTACAGCATCATTGTACACCCTACTTACTGTTTGTGTCGAAAACCACACAGCATCACCAGCATCATCAATAATATATAAAGGTATTATTTTTTATCATTTTTTTTATAATTTTCTAAAAAAAATGAAGCTCATGCGACTTCTTCAAAACGCCTTTTGAATTTATCCACACAACTGTTGATACAAAACACACAAAACTGTTGGAGGAAACTCACACAAAAAACCGGGCTAGAAGCAAAGTTTGAAATTTAGGAAGTAAAATGTTCCGATCTACAAACAATCTATGTGTATGTGCATGTCATGTCTTATCTTGACAGGAACTAATTTCCAAGAAACGGTACTGCTTTTAATAATAATAATAATGTTACAAAATGGAAAATACCTAAATAAAAGCAAGACTACCTTACTACCATGTTTGTTTCAATAAGTACACAATTTTGGCTAGATATTAGCGTGAAATTGTTGCTTCTCCTTGCCTTCTTTTCATTTTTACTAAAAGGTAAACCGCCTGTAAATGGCACAAGTTATTCATGGTGCAGGTGCTCGTAAACTATAAAAAGAGCAGATTAAAAATTTGTTTAAAAAATCTGATAATTATCACACGGGTTGTGTCTATTATTAAAGTTATAATAAAGTGATGTAGACTTCAGAACAAAGTGGCATGACAGCTATTTTTGTACTTGAATAGCAAACGTAACCGTAAAAATAGAATCCGCACGTGTATGTGCTATCTACAAGAAATCTGCTTGACCTCATTCCTTTCAGCATCGTCGTCATCATCATCATGAGTGCTTTACAGACTGCAGACAGACAGACGATGCGAGTAAACGTAATGAGTACAATACTTGTGCTAATGTTACTTTTCTCAACCAAATCCACAAGTAAATTGCAATGGAATTGATGTTTTAACAATGTAACTGAAACTGGAAAATTGATTAAGAAATGGAAATCAAGAGAAACAAAATGGTGATGTTAAACGACCACACCTCAAGGTGTCATCCTCGAACTCTCACCCTCCCTCCCTTACAATTACTTAATAAGAATACCTATATTGCATTTTACTAATTTTCAATTACGTAAATGAAACATCAACTGCACATCAACTTTACTTTGTAACATTTAAAGACATATGCTTGAAGAATATTTTGTTGATGAAATGTAAAGGAATCTTATTTGGTGTCACGTGCATCTAACACGTGCATATGTATGCATGCATGTATCTTCACTATGTGGTAAAAAGCAAACGAAAATAAGTACCACGTCTGTCACCTAAATCTCACCTCTTTTAAAATAATCTGCTCGAAAGCTTAGTTGAGGGTGTGGAAAAATTTCAAACCGCCTTCAAAACTATTAAACCTTTACAATATTTAATAGGCAACCGACTATTTTTGGCGTACCTGTTTTTACTCTCTGTTATATAAGCAAAGGCTAGTGTAGCGTTCGTTGACAGAACAACGGTGACGGGGGAAAATTTGCATTAAAAAACGTACAGCTCAATCGCTAACGTGCGGGTTTTACAATCCACGTAGCAAAAAATGCACAGAATAACGGACGGGAATTAAGAACGCAAAAGAATTTCGATTTTTTTAAAAAAAAGCAAAGTATTCTTTTTTCAAGTATGACTTTGTTAATGCTGAATGAAAGAACATGCATGCATGAATGACTTGGTACTACTGCTGATTATGATGATGGAAAGGGTGGATGACTTGACTGACTGACTGTTATGGTGTCTGATTGTTCGTTCTTCTTACTTTTTTTATGATGTCATTCGATTTATCCTTCTTTTTCCTCCATCATAATAATCACAACCACCACCTAAAACGCTGGTGTATGTCGAAACGTTTTCATTCCATTTTCATGACAAAATGTATTTTTGTTAGTGGTGGTGGCTCTGATGATGATGATGATGATGGTGACGATGGTGATGATAGGAATTCTGTCGAGCCGAACGAAAAATTTTTTTTTTACATATAAAAAAGTCATCACTTATCAACTAACAAAGCATAAAAAAGATACAAGACCAGACCAGAGAGATACACTGATTTTTTTTTTGTTAAAAAATAATAATAACACAATTGACAACCTGGGAGATGCAATGTGCTTTATGTGGCTTGGTTTGGCGGTGATGCATAGTAATGATTATGTAATCCGTCATGGGACAACAAAGTTTTTGTCTGCAGCAAAAATGTAAGCTATTCATGGAATTTATTACAGAAGAATGCATTCTACTGCAACTTAACATTTTTCTTTTAAAAAATATATATACAACTCAACAGTTACTCACTTCACTGACTATGCACTGCAGGAGTAGTAGTTGTAGTCGTAGTAAAGTAAGTATTTACATTGTTGACTTGATGATTACCATCATCAACATCGTCACCATCTTTTTCGTTGGATTCTACATTATTTCTCTACATTTTGCACACTGTAGGGTGAGCACCAGTATTTAAACACTAAATGTCCATTTAGAGCTAATGAAGTTTTAAAAGTCCTCCCATGTTATTACTTTTACAAGGAAAACGTTAAAAGGGCTTTTTGATAAAACGTAAAGTAGGAAATGAGACTCGCAAGCTTTAACGCAATGACATAAGGTGTTCGGTCGGTAGTAAAAGGGAAAACTGGAAGTATGAGTTGACATTTTTTCTCTGAAAAGACGTGCGTTGTCTACCTTTTTATGTGATTAAACAGAATTATTTTCGCAGTCTCTTTATTATGGTGGTATATGGTGGTGATATACAACTTGTCAACTATTTTTTTGATGGGTGGGAATGATTACATTTTTTAAAGAAGAAAAAAAACATGATGATGTTTTGATTTAATGAAATGTGAAGAAGAGTATATTAAAAAATAAGCACACATTTCTTGATTACTTCTCTTTTGCTTTTTCTCAGGTGAGGTGATGATGCTGTGTTGATGAAACAGGAAGTTTTGTGTAAATAAGGTAAAGTAGATGAGTTAACAATAAATGAATAACAACAACAACAACAATAAACGTCAGCCAGTAGCATCTTCCTCATGTTCATTATATATTATATTATTTTGCTGATGTTACTAAAAAAAAGTGCTTACTTACTTAGAATTTGCTTACAAATAATATTACTATACTAATTATGATTAGTAGAATATCCTCTAATTTCAAATAGGTTCTTCCTGTTATTGCAAATCACAAAAAAACGAATATCCGTGAAATAATGAATGAAAAACCAGCTGGTTCCTCATTCTTCATTTTTTTGCCTTTCATGCAACCAAGTAGGTAGGTAGGTTGCCAAGCTAGTCAATAAACTAACATTTTTTAGTTTTTGTCGTAAGGAAAGATGATTTAACTTTTTTTCATACATAATGATAATATGACAAGCATCCGGCTAATTTGGTACAAAAAAATGTCACACTTTTTAAGATTGTCCTCATTTTAAAGGGTTAACCGCTGTATAGAAAAAAAAATTGCTGATATAAAAAGCCACAAAACAATGCATTTTTATGATGATGGTAATGCTTACAGAATGAATCCAGGTAAATAAAGCTGCTTGATTTTTACTTGATTAAACTTTGTGCATGATTAAAAAAGGGAAAATATGCACATTTCTTTTTTCCAGTGAATTGTGCTATTTCTGGGGGGACATAAAGTGTGCGATGTGGTGTTGATGGTTTAGTAGCGGGTGAAAAAATATAATTTTTTATGTGGAAAATTATACGATATAGTAATTATTTTTTTGAAATGAAGTCCAGCAACAAAATTTTCTCTTTTGATCTTGTGTATTCGTGAACTTGTACTTGAATCTTATTTCATTTTTCTTTGATGAAAAAAACATCATCATTATCCTCATCAGTATTTTACATAATGTAGCTTACCTACTACAAACTTTAAAAGACTAAAATAACAATTATAATATTAAGTAGTAGTAGTAGTAGTAGTAATAATAATAATAATATTGAATTGTTACATATACACAAATTAACACAACAAAAAATCAATGTATTTACAAATAATAATACACAATTATTCATAGCTCCATTATTATATTGTCGCTATATAGCAAATGCGATATTTACAGAGGTGTCCTAATAACAGTATGTATTTATAACAGTTTATATAATGAACTTTTTCGGCTAAAACATTGCAAGTCGAGAGTATATAGACAAAAACGTTAAAATCAATACCTAAAATACTAATAACATTTAAAAATACTTAATTATTATTAAAATTGCTTAGCAAATAAATATACCTACTAGATACGGCACAACTCAGCAATGAAGACGACAGAAAGATTGAACATTATTATTACGTAAAAAAAATTACAACCGTCGTAAGCATTTATACCACAACGTCTTCTAAGCAACTGTACTTATTAAGTTGGCAGGTAATTATTAATTGCCTTAAAATAATAAATAAAATAAATAAAATCCTAGCATCATCGAAAAACAATTTAAATATATATATATATTCTTTTAGCTATAGTTATTTTTTTTTCAGACGGCGTTGCAGTTGCAGTAGTAGTGGCAACTGACATATAACAATAAATAAATAATAGTAAATAAAACCGCAGTAATAAAACATTCAGGATGATTGCTAACATAACAAATAAATTATACAGAGATGTAAGTATACGTAGAGAATCCTTTTTAAACAACGTATTCTTCGATTGGCAACCACACGCGCACCATGCAAATTATCCTAGCATAGTTTCGTGTGGTTTATACATGGGCAAATATCCATCCAAAGAATATACTACCATCCAAAACTGTTTAGAAGTTTAGAAAAAAAATCTCTTGGCATTTTCGTTTTTTATTTTTAAAAAAATCTTGCTAATACTACAACGTTTCGTTACACCATTGCATATTATATAAATAAATAAACTAGCTATGCATTCTACCATAATAATAATAATTCTTTGCGAGTTGCAATGCATAATAATACCATGCACATGAAAATCGGCACAACAATGAAATCATTGTAGAAAACCATCATCTCCTCATCTGTCTACTGAAAATTGTAAGTCAACTTGGAGTTTGCACACACACACACACACAGGTATGAACTGTTCTTGTATTGTACATACCTCTCATAATTGTTATTGTTATTATTATTATTATTATTATGGCTTTAGTTTAAAGTAACTCGGAAACGTACCCAGAAAATGAGCACTGCAGATTCTTAACTGAACAAGTTCAGCAAATATATAATAATAATATCATCCATCCAACTTCTGAAATGAAGGGACGGAGAATTAAAATGAGGCCATACAGCCACAAAATCTAAATGATACTGTGAATCAAACTATAAAATGACTATTGATTTATCGATTGTGGTATAAAATTGTGTAGCCTTTTTTAAAATATACACGATGATATAATAAAATAGTATAGTAGTAATAGTAATAATATAATTAGTTAAAATTAAGGTGGCACAGTCATCTCATAGTATCGTTCATTGAAAGAAAAAAAAAGTTCTTTTGCGTGCAAAATGATCATCATATGAGATTAAGATTATTATATTATAATATTAAATTAATAAAGTAATACACCAGTAACATGTTATGTTGTTGTAAAATAATATTTTAGTAGTAGATATTTTTTTTTTAAAGAGCAAAAAATATACATGTGTGCACAGTCTTGCTCTAAATGCTTTTAAAAAGTTCGGTTTCATGCATCGTAAATATTGCATCATCCTCTCTATACTTTTGTTTGTTTTTTTTTTGCTGCAGCAGCAGTATGCTCAATATGACCACAGCAACAACAAGTAAATATAAATAAATAAGTTGTAAAAAAAAGACTGACGAGCTATATTACTGTGACACCAATACTGGAGTACAAATAGCGCATTATTATTATTATTATTTTTCTCTACATAACTGAACCATTAGTAATAATATTTTGATTTTTGAGTGAGTTATCTAAACGTCATTACAGAGCTCATCCTTCCAGAGTTATTCACAGTCAGAATTATTATTCTTTTTTAAATTACTATTATTTTTATATCATATATTATTATTACATATTGTTATTATATCATGTATGTACGTAGTACGTATGTGTGTGTGTATGTATGTATTGAACAAAATTGCATCATCGGTTCGCTTTCCATTTCTTTATCTTTTCTTTTAGCTAATTATAAATTATAAGAAACTAGTGTATATACATATTTAAATAGCATTTTAAAAATATTACTATATTATTATAATCTATCTAACAATTATTAAATGAGAACCACATACTCAATTTGCGGTTTGCTACTAGAACTAGAAGATGTTTCCTTTGTGGGCACTTTCTTATTATCCGCTTTAGTGCTGGCAGTGCTAGCGGGGTTATTTGGTTCTGCGGCAGTGGTGACGATGGAAGAAGCGCCGAGAAGGGCACCTTTGGAGGATGTTGTGCCATCCAAGGGCAAAGAGCCAGAGTTGGTTGTTCTACTACTGGAATTGCTGTGATGATAGCTGCTGCTAATGGAGGACACTAGTGGGTGGGTATGGCTTGCGTGGGGAACAGTGAAAGCAACGGCTGCTGCTGCTCCACCACTTACACCGGGATTTCGCTTGTCACTACAGTAGGTCACCATGGGACGTTGTGACAATGATGATTCAGTCTCTTTATTATTGTCAAAAGAACATGTGCCTGATGTGGCCTGATTATTCAGAACGAATCTTGTTCTTGCAGCTGGTGGGATTGTCACTGGAGTAGAAGCAGTTGACTCGGGATGGTAGCAGGCTTGCAATCTTGTGGAATTGATTGCATCCGTGTACGAGGGAAGGAGTGGGGGTCGAGATGACAACGAGGCGGAAGAGGAGGACAGTGAGGGCTCTTCTATTGACGAGCTGATAACGTCCTCTTCGGCACCTTCATCTTCTTCTTCCTCCTCCAAGATTACTGCTGCACTCCCACTTGTCACCGTCGGATCACAAGATGAATAGTAGGAAATTGGTACTGACGACGCTGCCGAGGATGGAGAGGAAACACCGGCACAAGCAGAGGAAGAGGAGGCTACAGTAGCGGTCGCATTTTGCTCTTCTCCTCCCCCTTCACTGTTGTTATTATCACTATCTTTGGCAAAGGCAGATATTGCGACAGGGTTGTGGGTAAAAAATGTAATCTTTTCCCTGTGGTAATAATAACAGAAGGCCATGATTAGCAAATGTAGAGAAAGTACTTTAACTTTTTGTATATACCCGAAAAAAAAATTTTTTTTGTAGCATTTTTGCACTGCTTACTTGAAACTAATCATGTCCGGCTGACCGCGAGGGGTTTTACTCTTTCTCAATTTGTAAATTTCCCTAGACGTTTTCTTCAAGAGTTTAAGCATTTTCTGCGCCTCTTTCCCTTTTGGACCGTGTGGATCCATTGCAGATGGTAATTGGAAAAGTTGCTGGATTCTCTCATCTTCTAACAAAGTTGTCATTGTTTTCGAGTCACCTGCTGCCTTGGCTGCTTCCAAGTGTTCCTTTAAAGCCTTTAGACACTTTATCTCCTCTTGGAGGCATTGAAGACGACACTGTTGAGCCTATCATGTTTTAGCAATGAAAATAATATTTTATGACACAAGTCGTTTATAATTGGCAACCTCATTTGGCTCTGTACAATCATCATCACACTACTGACAGCTTTCGTTTCTATTTCCAATTAAATACCTGTCTATCCAACTCCAGGTCGATAGACGTTCGCACAGGGACAACGGCAGGTTTTGACTTGGTTCTGATTGGAGCTAAGCTTGAGCCCACAGGTGGAGTGATCTTCTTCAAACGCAAGCTCTTTCTTTCCATAGAACCCCTTTGGAAAGCTGTGCTCCCAGTAGAAGAGACAGAGCCACCAAGACTCCTGTGAGAGATGCTGGAATATGGTGGCTTTCTGTATAATGGCATTGAGCTGTCACTGTCACTTCGGTTTAGCTGAAGTAGCAAAAAAAACAACATGCGATTCAATTGTAAAGTTGATAATTTTCTATAATACTAGTAAACGTATTTACTAACAGGCATCCAAGTTATCGAATGAAAAAATAAGGTTGTTGTATAAAACTAGTGTCATCTTCTCACCCGACAAATGTATTCTTGTTTGTTTGCAACAGCACTTGGGGAGAAAGTTTGCGATCTCTTAATAACGATCCCTTTGGGCATGGTGGCTTCTGGCCCTTTGCATGTTTTCGTTTTCACAAATACACACTCAGTATTTGTTGACTGGTCCCGAGTCTGCATGATTTCAATGTCTTGAGCCTGCAGAGCTCCGCTACTGACCAAGGCAGCCGCTGAAGCTTCGTCCAGCAAGAGCATTTCCGTCACTCCATCATCACTTTGAATGACAATCCTCTGTGAAATGTCTTCTTCTTCCTCCTCAACATTCTCCTCCAATTCTTCTTCCTCCTCCACCTCATCATTCCAGTTGTCACATCTCCACTCGGCTGCACCCTCGTTCCACTTCTCCAGGTCACTTTGGAATGCTTCCACATCTTCTGGGATTACAAAATAATGTGTTCACTTTATTTTTCTGAAACAGTTCTGCAAGTGACCACGTACGAGCAAGGATTCTTTTCAAAGCACTACATACCATGATGCCTTGTCAGGGTAGACGTTTGTGAGGAAATTATTGTTGACTCATCACTGGACTCTTCCTTGACCCCAGCAGCTGTGTGTCTGCCGCTACTCCCCGCCAGTAATGAAGAGGATGACTCACTGTCTTGTGGAGTATGATTGATCGAAATAGAAGACTCCTCTGCTACCCCTTCCTCCATCAAATTAACGCCACTTCTATCCACCGTCGCTTGCTGCTCCACTTTTGGACTGAGTTGAATAAAGTGGAAGTTGAGGATGTTGTACCATTTTGACAGGGACACTTCTGCATTGAACTCCGCCAAGCTAACTTGTGAACAACCCTGATTGATTGGTAGATTGAGTTGATAGAAAAAAGAAAGAAAGAAACGACAAACCAATAAGTTATTTTGATTATTGTACACAGGATTTATGTGTAACCATTAAATTCCATTTAATTGAGGCAAATCATTTCATATTGTCAATCTATATCGTACCACGCATTGTTCGTGTCCTGTAGTCGACATGGCAAAGAAATTGACTTGCAAGGTTTTCCCGTAAAGCCTTGCTAATTGGACACCGATTGAAAAGTCTTCACCAATTGTCAACTTGTCGCAAAAATCCAAAGCTTTGGTGGAATACTGAGAAGGTAGACCAGGGTTACACGGGAGAAGGGCTGCTTTTATTACTCTGGAAACATTATTTTATTTTTGCAAATAAAGGAGCTCATGAAAACACACATTGTTGACAAAGTATGTCGAATGACATTTTGGAAAATTGCAGTTGTCATATAAGATGCTTACAGTTTATGGTTAACTGGCAAAAAGAGAGCATTGAGATTTCGAGCTCTTTCAATCCCAACATGAAGAACAGAATCACTTACGGAATACCTAAAACATTAAAATATGCAGCACATTTTTATATTTTGTTAGGTCGTCCAAACAAACACATTTACGCTAAAAGAGTGAAAACGTATACACAGATTCTTACCTTAACTTAACCTGAACCTGAGCTGCTTCAGCATTCATTTCATTAGTTTCTTGACTTTCACCCCGATGGTGATGATGATTGTTGGCGGCCTCAAATACCCCTGAATCTCCAGCCACCGACTCATCACTCACTGCAGCCGACACTGATCTTGTGCTGGTGCCCGATGAGTTTTGAGTCTGGCAGTGGTGATGATGATGGTGGTGGGACGTTGCTTGGCTAGACTGGCAACCTGCACCCTCCTCATTGGCAACGTACTCGGAAATTGGAGACAATGGTGGAAGGACAAAATACGACCCAGATTTCTCACTCTGCAGAACGGAAGAGAAAAACAATAAAAAATGAGCGTGCTCGACTGCAAGGTTTTGTGTTCCAGGTGCGTAGGGATTGCATAATTTTTCATATATATGCTAATGTGCTACATTCATGATGAAAAAATAGCAAAAATTAAAAAAAAAGTGTGCGGTGGTCAGGTACAAACCTCGGTATTCTCTTCGGCAATAGAGAGATCACCAAGTGAGTCCTCAAGGCTAAGCTTATCAGTAGCAACCAGTCTCCTCTGTTTATCTAGAAATGATTGCTCATATGAAGGTGGGGGTCCTAAGTCATACGGCGAAACGGGTGGGGACACGGACGACAACGAGCTTCTCGGCGACAGGGAAGGAAATGACTGTTGTGACGTCACCGTCTGAAGCTGTGAACGATTCTGATGAAGCAGTGAAGTTGCCGGAGAGGAATCCGACTAGAAAAAATAAGAAAGACAAGCGAACGTACATAATTAATTAATTGCATTTTCATTTATTAAGAAAATCCTTGAGACCACTTCATCAAATATCAGACTTGCTGCCAAGGACAAAGTATTTAAAGCATCCTGTTAAAAATATTCACCTGTAAAAGCTGCTCTACACGTTTCTGTAACTCCAGCATGTTGATTCCCTCGGCATGAGCGGACGTGTGAGCACCATAAATATCAGTAAAGCTTAGACTGGATAAGGAACCCTAAAAAAGAGATAGAGAGAAAAAATGAAGCGTTGAATTTCAGCCGTTTAACTTAAAATGCGAAATTCCCTTGGTAATATATAAAGTAGGCGTACCTTGCTGGAAGCTTGGCTGGAACTAAGGGATGCCAGTGAGGAACTTGACGATATGCTTAATGTACTGGCAGATAGGGATTTAAGACGACTCTCTAACGAGGCCATGTTATTCACTTCACCAGGCTCAATACTTTCTTCCAGCTCGGATAATCGTCTTTGGATATGTTGCACATCCTTTCGTCTCGCATCATATTCCAACCTGAGCTTTGCCATTTCCGCTAATCTTGCACCCAGCGGCACCAGCTGCATCATGGAAAAAAATAGAAGAAAACACCAAACATGTACATGTCTACCTCCATATATCCACCTATTAAATACTTAAATCCTTTTTTCTCCTCTTATTTTACTTTCTCATCCCTTCCACATCGTTTCACATAAAAAAAGAAAGAAAAAAGAAGAGGAGGAGAAAAAAAAGTAGGAAAAAAAACACATTCTTCTCTTCTCTTTTTTCTTTCCTCCTCTTTAAAATATCCTGGCTAAAGGGGGAAAAAGGCATAAATATATTTTACGTACTTTTTTTTCCTCTCTAGTTTACTTAACTTATTTATACGACACAGACACATATTTTTTTTGAGAAAGTGAGAGAAAATAATACTTTGAGTCTAATAATAAAATAAAACAAAAGGGAACAAACTGCCAGAGCAGCAAGCAACAGTAGTAACGAACAGAGCGCATAAAGGGAAATAGAGAGAGAGAGAGAAAAAAGAGGGAAAATGGATGGAAAGAAAAAAGCAAAATTACTTTTTTTTTTCTCTCTCTCTCTCTCTCTCTTTTCTTCTTTCATATTATCATTCTACTTTCTTTTCTTTTTATTTATCTTTACTTTCACTCTTTCTCGTCCGTATACTCTTCTCCCTGCAGTACAACAAAAATAATGTTTTTTTTTCAGCTGTATTGTTGTGTGTGAGTAAAATATCGAATGAATCTCGTTGGGATCTGATCTGTTAAACTAGAAAAGAAGAAGAAAGTCTAAAGAATCCAGCGCAATTGTACTCAAAGTATACATACATAACTGTATGTACATTACCTGTCTAGTGGTTGCTACTACTACTATAGCTCTCTCTCTCTCTCTCTTTCTCTAGCTATCCATCCATTTTGTCATTTCACTTTACTTTCTCATTCCTCTCTGCTTTGACTGATTTATTAAGTCGAGTAAACGAGGCATTGGGGGAGGGGAAAGATCAATTGAGTTTGAGTATAACTAGCATGTAAATTCATTTGCGGTGGAAAAAAATGATTGAATAAAAAAATACGTATAGGCTCATGTGGGGCATTTAGCAAAATAACATGCAGAGTTATAAAACTGACATAAATATTATGCATGTGTGTAGTAGCTACTACATGATATGTTATACACTTTTTTATTTGGTAAACAAGAGGGAAAGGGTAGATATAAAGTTTCTACTTTTTTTTACTTACATCTCCTGACAAGTCTGTTTGAGAGGCAGTGCTCAGTTTCTCGGTGGAATTCCCTAGTGAGCTGCCAATATCAGAGAATTTGGTCATGCTCTGGAGCCTTGTTAAATCCTCTTTGTGTCTTGCTAGGCACTGCATCAGCTCCATGCGTTCCTTTTCACCAGAGATAAGGGATCTTTGGATGCACCTCAGCTCGTTCATGATGGCTTGAGCCTCACCCATTGTATAACAGCTCCCAGTAGACATTTTCTGTTCCACCTGAGCCAACGTGTTGAGCCCTTGCTGTTTGATCGAGACCTCTTTCCTGATTTGCATCAGTTCCTGGCGAAGACTCAACACGCGGAGTTTGGCCGTATTCACATCTTGCTTGAGCAACTCGGGATCGTACCTTCCGGAGCCAACGCTAGCCACTGGTAGGAAAAAAACAGAGAGGAAAAATATACATATTGTCATATTTTCAGTGGATGCTAATAAATTGCATTGTGCTCTTTAGTGGTGCGGTGGTTGTGGTGCGATGAGCTTTTATTATGCCCACAACAGAGACTAGCGAACTATATTTTTGTTGGGCCTTACCACCACAACAACCATCACATATTCTAAAAATTGCATTCAAACTTTGAACTTCACCAATGATCTTATACTCAAATTCCCTGCTGCTGCTTACACTCTTTTATTTTACGTGGAATAATAATAATAAAAGGTATTACTCGGGCACGCATAGATGGTTGTAGAGATGGTATTTCAAGCTGTGACATGGTTTATGTCATGTTTATGTCTCTGCTTCAGTTGCGAGTTTGGTCGTTGTATTATCATTATTGTTAAGTTGCGAAAGATATTGAGCTACTTTATGCGAAGGCTAGTGTATGTCTGCTTCTCTGTCCGTAGACACGATATCTTAAAAACTATAAGAACCATTCAAATTTTGTTTTCGTCAATGAAATACGACTAGAGCGAGAAATTTTGAACGACCAAGCTCAACCGCAACAGTGAAAGTCTATTGTAAACTTTTTTACAAACTTCATTTTTGACAAGTAA
>JAHZMT010004939.1:0-17859 GCA_027743785.1 Sinhomidia bicolor | reverse complement strand
AGAATCACAGTTATAATATGTACTCGAATGTGCTTGAAGTGCACCCAACCCACGAAACGTTTTTGTGGTAAAAATTTAATTATTATGCAGGATTAGTTTTTATGCGCGAGTGAAGATAAAACGAAAAAATAATAAATTACATTATAGTAGTATTAGTTTCATTTAGTATACTAACAGCACACAAGAAAAAAAGAATTTTTTTTAACGGAATGCTTGTACAATTGTGTCGTATATATCAAATAAATTAAATGCTTGATTTTGTCACAAAGAGTCTACATTTTCTATTCGATATCATCAGTCTCATCAAATTTATTCTGAAGTTTCGGCAATAGATTCAGACCGTACGCGTACGCCTTTGCTTTGTACCTGTTTCTCTAACACATTTGGACGAATTGTTGGAAGTTGGGATTTTCTGCTGGTATCCCCATAGTCCGCAGGTACATTTGGAGATTTTGAAGCTGTAAAACCAAATATAAAACGGTACACAATGCATGGAGTGAATACAAAGTATTGAATAAAAAGGCGCTAAAATACATTTAATAATAATTTTAAAAATGCATACCTGCCCTATCTGGTGGGCTTGTTGGAGACGTTACACTTATGCGCACAAGATCTTTTCCAGACGAATTGCGGGGAATTTTAGCACCAGAACTAGCAACGTTACTGCCAGCAGTAGTCTCTTCTATAGGAGAAGTCAAATACAAATTGCCTTTTTCAACCTCCCGAAGAGTAACCACAGCCGATTTAAAGAGCTCCCAATCACCAAATGTCATTTGCAAAACCTGTTTAATGAATATCAACAAGGACGAATATCTTTTAATAAATGCTAGAACGCCAAAGATAACGAAGCATACTATTAACTCTACAAACCAGTTTGAGGTCGCTGAGGTCACAAGACATCAAAACGCGACCACCGATGTTGTTTTTTCGCACAGCATCTTGGTAAACTGTAACCTGGCTTGATTTTATACCAGTTAACGTCACTAATAGTTCACAAACTGCTTCTACGTTCATAGCTGATAGCTTTCGATGTCTGAATTCTTTCTGTTGGTTTTCAGATAATACATTTATCCTAGCTTACATCTCCTTGAATATAAAAACCAGACATTTATGGCTATAATGAGAGAACATACAATCAGAGCGTTATCTACGCTGACCGCTTCCATTGGAGGCGCTGGTAAAAGACCTTGAAAGGAGTTGAATATTGGTGGAGTATGACTTTGACCATTAGGGCTCCAAATACTACCATTGAAACCCATTCCGGGATACATTTGCCCGGAATAAGCGTTTAATACTGGCTGATTAAGAGTGAACCTTCCACTATTTCGAAGACGAGCTTGTTGGACGTTAGCATTGCTAAAGGGCTGTTGCAAAAATGGCGTCGTGGCGGGAGGTGGAAGTGAAGTCGCCGTTGATGCAGTTGGAGGGTTCATTTTGAATATCTGGTCTATAGGCTGGTATTGCTCTAAAATTTAAAGGACGAATAAAGTTTATACCACCAATGTGGAGCAGCAAGTTGTGCGACTCTGCTTTTAGAAAAGAGTGATAGTAAAGGTGTCCGTTATACCTGTAATATCTTTACGAAGTTGTGGATCCAATGAAATGGTGAAAGGAAGAAATACGTACAGAGTAGAAACCATTAAAGAGCCTTTATGGAGTCCCAAGTAGACGTCCAGCTTCTTTTCATCCCGATCAAGCACAACATTTGCGTCAATTTCTTTAGACGTTGGAACGAAGGGGCGCACTCTAACAAAAGTAACGCTAGTACAGTTCAACCATTTGGATATTATTATTGCATGATACTACAAATATGCATCACAATACTTACTTTTCATAAACCACCTTGAGACTTGTAGAATCGTCTAAATCTTTTTGGAATTGCTCGCAATATATAATCATCCATGAGAGTCGATATGGCCATTGTTCAGTAACATTTACCCATGCAGATAAATGATACCAATTAAATTCAATTGTAAATGACTTTAGAAGTCGTCCTGCAAATGTAGAAACAAGTTTGTACTCTCCATTACAAGATTATGGGACATTAAAATTACTCAACTAGGGTCTGTTTTTAATGCTCACCAGTAATATGTATAATATTCATTAAACGTCTCATGGAACGAGGATTTACATCAGAAAAATAATCATCCCCTAACAGCATTTTCTTCAGGTCACTGGGTCCGCCAACGCCAAGAATTGGCATATTAATGTTTGAAGTTACTCTATTTAAATTGCTTCCTAAACTACTAGCTATACTTTCACTCATCTACAAAACAAATTGGTTAGTTTACAATAGTGCAAATAAATTTACTGCTTTCAAAACCTGAATCAATTATCATTAAACTTGACATCAAATAACCTTTAGTCCCAATTTCTTTGTTTTCTTTGATGGTGGCTTTTCAAATCTATCCATCTGTAATTGAAAGCCAGATTCCACGGAAGGTCTACGTCCAGACAACTATAATTATAAAGCATTTTCAAACAATTTTGAAATTCCAATACGTTGACAGGGTTGAGCTTAAACTAAAGACTAAAGTAGAAGGCTAACCATTAGTTGCGGTCCTGAATCTTCTTCAAGTAGTTTACTGCTGCGCTTTATCGAGCTTTCCAACATTTTCACATGCTTTACTTTGCGGAGTGCTGCATTTTGCAAGAAAAACGGCAAGTGTACTAGATTTCTCAGGTAATCGTGTCCACCAATATTGGATTCGTTTAGCACAGGATTTATGTTTAATTCAATCCCCTGAAACAGTAAATAAAACTCTCTTACTATTTTTCCATTCATGAGCTTGGCTTCATTACTGAATTGTTTTTACTATAAAGCTTTAAAGCACAACGACAACATCTTTAAGTGTTTAGTGAGCTTGTACCTGCTTATAATCCATCACCTTTTTGGATGCATGCATGTGCACAATTAGTTGATAAAATATTTGAAAGTTAGAAAGCAGCTATGTATGTATGCATGTTTATATAATTTGTTAAATATATAGTCCATTCATAGCAATCGATGCTTTTTGTAAATATATCTAGAGTTTCTAGAGAGTATTTCATGTTTTATGCATATACATATGTATATTATACCTTAGCTATAATGTGTGGATCCACAGCCAAAAGAATAATAAAAGGTGCTTTTGCATCACTAAAGAGGATGTGAACTGCATCCAGAACTTGCAAAACTTTCTCCTGCTCTCCACTATCAAGACCATCCACAATAACGACCAGACGACTTTGCTTCCCGTTGAATGCATCCAAACACTTCACCTAAAAGTTTTATATAACATAATATGCAAAGTAGAAAACAAGAATTGTTACTCAAACGATGGAATATGATACATTAGGCTTAAAACTTACCATATTAGTCATAAGATTAACTTCAGCCTTTAATGCCTGCAAAAATCCCTCTGCTTTCACTGCGTCTAACTTTGAAACTGTTCTTTGAAGATGTCGCCGATGTGATAATACTATTGCTTTCAAAATCTAAAAGTAAAAAGTGTTTTTATTGTTTTTATTTTGATGAATAGGAAATAAATTATAAGTACAAGCACTATGAAAGTATTCGTCAGCACTTACCCTTCCTATAGTGTACATGTTGGCGACAAGAAACATGCCCACGGTAAATGCGCAAGTATATAAAATTATTTCTAACTTTCCCGAAAGAGATTCGAATGAATGTTTACTGAAAGTAACAGAGTGCATTATGAAATTTTAAGTCTACTGTCAGGTGAAATGCTAAAACTTGAGATGACTTTCACGAAAACTTACTCTGTTCCCATACTCGTCAGGTACATTGCTAACACAACTATCCATACTAATGTGCACATGAAGCACATGAGAAATAAAACAAAATATGGAATACAGCACAGTTTTCTCCACTTCCATCCAGAAGTAGCGTTAACTAGTTTCATAAAAACAAAATAAGACGACAAAAGTTTAAATTGAAAAGATGCAAAATAGTTAGTTACAAGATATAGTTTTATATATATGTTCATATTTAATAGTTTTGTGTACCTGGCCGTGGTCTGAAAGCCCTGTAAAGCCTTGTACTCATTACTCCATAATCATTTTCTATGCATGCGTACAATGAGCCTAGCATTTGAACAACTGAATTTTCACCTCCAGTCGTAGTTGATATTTTAGTTTGTTCGGTAAAATAGAAACTATAAAATTTATACAATAATTTACAAAAATGCTTTTAGAAACTCTAGTGTATTATTAATGTAAGTTACACACATTCACACTTACTTGATTGGTTGTGCTTGAATTTGGTCTGATGATTGAGACCCTGGCGGATGGCAAAATATAACCTGGCAAATCACTCGGAGTGATTCCATTTTTCGTGCAAGGGAAGACGATACTTTGTTTGAAAATGAATACTCGTATCTGCATTTAAATAAATTTTATGTTTATAAGAAGTACTTCAACTCCCAAAATCAAAGGTGAAACATTTACTCTAGCTACGCTTAGTATATAGAATTACTTGGAACGTCTACTGCTGAACCAAATAATAAGAAGTAAGACATGGACCACAATTGTAAAACCTCCTCCAAACGCCAGCCCGACTATCCAACTTTGAAGAGCCAAACCACCAACCACACCAAGCACAGCAGCAATGCACATTATAATGACAAGAATAAGAAAGTCATAGGTGAAGGATGGATTCAACCATTGCCGAGCAAAGGACTTCATCTCCTCTGTAAATTTGTTGTTCAAAATGAGTATTAATTAAAGATGCAACATTTGAAATAAAAAACGGTCCCTCATTTCAACTCGACTCTATTTTATTACTTACCACGTAATTTACTCAGCAAGAATGATTTTCCGCTTCCCCACCGTGCAAATAACCCCACGGTGATGGGCGTATTTAAAGTGGGGTCAGATAGCATGTCTGCAAGAGCACTACTGTACAAATTGTAACCGAGCAAGTTTTCTCCATCTTCTTGTGTGTTCAGTCCTCCTATTATTGGACAAAATAATGTAAAGTCCAGTAAAATCCTTGATAAATAAATAATTAGAAATAATGGGCTTACTTGAGTTTTATCAACCGTTGCTCCATGATCCAAAAAGTCGGCAACGATCTCATCATGCCCCTCTTTTGAAGCAAAATGAAGAGGCGTCCAGTTGTCCTGTTTGGAATAGTTTATAGCACCAACATTAATCTATAGAATCATATTTTTTACACCTATTCAAAATCAGTAAACTCCAAAAAAACTCACAGCATCTTCAGAATTTATTTCTGCCCCATGTTCAAGAAGCAGTCGTACAAAATTAGATTTGCCTTTTGAAGAAGCTATCATCAACGCAGTGCATCCAGCCTATGATGACATCCATCATTATAATTAGTATTTACAAACTACTTTCAATTGGAGAAAGTCAGACTTAATCATAACACAATAATACGCATACAAACCTCATCTCTGTCATCCACCACAACTCGTCTATTTTCCAGTAAGTGCTGGAGTCCCGAATAATTGTCATCATTAATGAAAGATACCAGTGCTCGATTAGTGAGGGAAACCATTGATTCCGTAAGGAGCAATCCTTGCTATAATCGATAATAAATCGCGTCAAGTACAAACTATACATCAAATAGGCATTAAAAAGCATTATGTTGCTACTAAACTGTAACATCAATTGACAGGAAATACATACAAGCAATTATATGGAGAGTTCATTGCTAAAATATTAATGACTTTGACAATATCAAATCGGAAAATTAGGCATTAATGCGCTTCTACTACACGGAATTAATCTTGGTAAAAGAGTCTATACTGCATTGATTGATAGCATCAGAAACTCACTATAAAGCGTAATACGTTTTCGTCCCTCCAATTCGATATTTTTACCACAACTTTTCAGACATTAAATAAATAATACATACTACTACGTACTATTCGCGTGGCTACTCAAATCTTATGTTACACGGTATAGTTTTTTTACTGTAAGCATATATTGTACTCAATTCTTACTAGGTATACTATTTACTTACACATTTTATTCCATTTCGTATTGAATATCAAACACTCGATAAAGTAAAACTAGCTGCAAATTTTACTTTCACGTGCAAAAAATCCACACCTCCTTGAAGAAAAAAATGATACGCTACAACAACCCCTGCATAATACAACAACGGTCGCAATTTTACTCCGCCCAAATTGCCTATCACCGTTGCTCTACTCAAACATATTAAACACGAACGATACGCTTTAAGCTTTTCTAATCCAGAACAACAGCAAAACGACACGCAACAATTTGTTTTTTCATGCCTAATCTACTTTTCCCAGTAATCCCAGTTTTCCATCACCATCATCCACCATGCTGCTGATAATAATGTGCCAAACAAAAAGCAAAGCATTGAAACAGCCTTTTAGGAATAGCAACAAAAATATTTAATATTAAAAAAGCGTTCCGTTATTAAGTTCATTCACCACTGTAAGTGTATTTTATGTTTATGAGATATTTTATGACAAATATTTTTGTGTAGTTCATGCACCTTTTGATCTGTACAAAAAAACTGTCCAAGAAAATTATTGTAAAATCAATCTCTGATTTTAGTTTAGTCAATAGAAGAATCGATTTCTATCACCAGAACAAATTTATACAACTTAAAATGGTTACATATGTACATACGTTCAACAAGTGTACCTAATATGTACTTTTAATATGAATGTATAATCATGATGAATGTTTGAGATGTTTTTTGATGTCACGATTTGTCTTGATTGTGATAAATCATACGTAGGTGTGTGACTTGCGAGCTACTTACTTATTTTGTTGTAATGTATTTTGTACTAAATTAATTTTTGGACCATAATGATGAGATAATGGCATGGTCTTGAGTTTGGAAAATACGAGAACGCTACAAATTCCATATATTTGGAAGTAAGTATGTATAATTTGAATAGCTGGAGTAAAAAATCACCTAAAAGAGCGATGGGGTTACGTGATACACATTCGACAAAAGCTCAGTAGTAGGTGAAATGCAGCTATATACTTGAAAAAAGTGTGCAGTTCCTTTATCCTCATTCAGATAGTTATTATAAATCCAAGAGGACATTAAAAACGCAATAAAAACAAAACAAAATTATTGAGTTTAATAAAAGAAATATATATAGGTTTTTGAATTCAAACGGTTAAAATTAGTATGATTTCTGCATTATGTGTTTACAACATTATGCAAAACCGTTAATGTCAAACTCCTTTTTAACCACTAACCGTTGATATCTGAGATGGTCGTCTGAAGTACGGTGGAATGAAAAATCGCATAGCTGTCGATGTGATTGGTGCACTCTGTATAGAATCCGGTAGAGAGAATTCGGGATGTGAAAGAAGTCGTGGTCTACTCCTCATTCGAGGCATTGATGCATTATTCATTTGATTTGTGCTGCTGGCGGCACTCACACTTCCATCAACCGGCAATTGTAAATTATTCACTCCTAAAATTCGCTTGTCCAATAAAGAAGCTACCGACGCAGCAGGTAATAGTCCTGTGCTTATGGCCCCTAAGCCCGCAGCAGCAACAACCCCGGAACCAGTTGAAACATTCTTTTTTTGGGGCAAAGATGAGGAAGTGTCTTTGTTTATTTTTTCATCAGAGTTACTCTTAGCTTTCTCCTTTGTCTTAGCTCCATTGAGACTGTGCTGGTGGGGGTCATGATGCCGATCATCTGAAAGGTGGAGTATTTCATTTAACTGCGATATGTACTTTGACTTGTCTTGATGTTGCTTTTTGTCTGCTTTCTTTAAATTCTTGGTTAAAATCAGTCTTAGCTCTGCAACAGTAAGCTCGGGAAGTTCATGGTCGGAATCACTGTCCAGTCTTTTTCTTGAGCTCAAGTCAGAATAACTACTCGATCTTTTACGAAATGGTGTCTTTGGAAGACGTAGAGTGGTTTTGGAGGTTGTTTTTTCAAGCAACAAAGGATTCATTAGGACACCACTTGCAGAAGCACGGACATCCAATGTACAAGATGTTTGTTGATCTTCTGACTTTCTCCGTTTCCCTAATTTCATTATAGTAGCTTCTGATCTTGTCACGGTTGGTTGATTTGTAGAAGTAGGGAGATCTAATAATGGACTCTGGTCAACTCTTTCCAGCTTGCTTTCACCTTCATCACCGCTAACGTTCTTCACGCCTGCTGAATTAGGATCTACCGATGACGTCACCGCCAATGGATTATTGGTAAGCACTCCAGAAGAGATCGTTTCAGAAGAACAGGCGGTAACAACAATTTCAGGCGTTGGAGGAGTATCTGGTACGGTTGGACGAAGAGAGAAAAGCGATCGAATTGGAGAAAAGTCCCAAAATGAGGACGACGATGATGGTTTTAATCCTTGCCCCTGTTCTTCATCCATCGCTTCCTTTTTTCCACTTGGCTGATGCATTTATTTATTCACAAAATCACGTTTATCACAATATTCAGCACTGAGTAATCATGTTTCAGCAGGTTTACTGCTTCTAATCTCCTTTAGCAAGATTTACTGTTTTGCTTCACAACAGCGTAATAATAATATGTTGTGTAGGTAAGTAGCAGTACGTGTACTTGGCACTAAGCCGCTCAAAGTACAACCTTACAACAAATATACTTAATCAAAAAAGTATCAACTTTTGAAGAAAATGGTAATGCCAATGCACTTTTCATCTCTTGAGCCACAAGTATATATATATTGATATACATAGCCTGAGAATCAATTACCTATTCACCAAAAAAACAACGACTTCACATGAAAAATATATATAAAGTTCATATGAATTATTTTATGCAACCGCTTCTGGCCTTTTTCCTTTTCTGTTGTCTCAGAGAGCACTTTCTCCGCGTCTACACGTTGAAGTTATGCGATCAACGTTTAGAAAGAAAGTGAAAGACGAAAGTCGGAATGCATGCCATATCAAGAGTATAGCATTCACTACACTAAAACATTTATGTTTATAACAAATAAGAAATGAGCACAGTAGCCTCCGCGACCCATCCTAATACAATGCAGTGACAACGATAGCAGCAAGATACGGACAGACAGTGACTAGCTGTATACTTAAGGTATATAAACATACATACATATCCCCTATAATTACTGCTTTGCTTATACGAGTATACCTAAAACCAGAGGCACCGGCGGCGGCACCACCATTGCTGCTTTTAAATATATAGACTACTAAAAGTTACGAATGTCCTGGAGAGAGAAATAAAATATTTTCAAATAAAAGTAATTGGATATAAGCATAATACATACATAATATATAAACCATCAAAGCCAAAAGCTCTTGTAAGATCAGGTAGCAAATGTATATAATAATTGTGTATCAGTGAAAGTAATGTACTTGTGAACGCTTTGAAAGAAAATTGAATGAAAGGAAGAAATCAAATTACAGAGATGGGGCTCACAAGGGTGCTTAAACTTATTCGTACATCGTCCTCAGGTCCAGGTCTATAGCCAGACTAGATGTGTGCAAACATAAACAGTTCATCCAGTCAAGTGAAGGATAAAAAAAGAAGAAAAAGCATAACAGTCGCTCGTTATTCGCTTGCTTTTACTTGATTGAATTATTACGAGTAGCGTGCTCATCAAAGCATCAAATCACGCAAAGGAATAATAATCATTACGGTAAAGGTTGTAATAACAAGTTTGACGCTTAGGCAGTGCTTAATAGAGCACCATTGACCGTAATATGTACCTATATTAGCGTCAGTCTTTCTTACTTCGTCAACGATAGATTAAATGTGCTAGACAGCAAAAAGTAAACTTACGCACATGAATAACTAAATAGCTATAGTTTTTTTACATACAGCATACGTTTTTATATTCTGTTACACTGGAATTTAGCTTATGTCAGCGTAGCTTACAATTTTTAGCATAGCAAATTGTCGAACATTTTATTTTCTATCCCTTTAGATGAAATACAAAACACTAATCTAATCAAATTTTCACTGGCATTTTTACGGTAGAAGGGAGAAACTACTTGGTAGTAGAAGCAGTGCTTTCTTTAGTCCTTTTCTTTGCATAAAACTGTAAACAATTTATAGAAAATGTAAGACACGTATTTAATTTATTTTACTTTCTAGAATCTACTCTGCTGGAAGGGTTACTCAAACTAGGCATGCGGAAATAAATACATATATTTCAACACACTCAAAATTGGCTTTGTAGCAATCCTATAAATTTTGTCTAGTGTACAAAGATATTAATGTCCTTCCCTTGATGCCATACATAACCTTAATTTTAATTTTCAATTTTATGGCAGAATAGTCAAGTCAAAGGGCTAGGATATATGTTTCTGAAAGCAAGCATCAAACTTGCAGTTTGGTCTGCAAACTTTTCTCATTTAGAGGCCGTCAAATATACTGCGAGAAGAAGGGAGCATAATGTAAAAAAAATTATGAGTTTCATGATGTGAGCAACACGAAAACCCAAGTACTAGTCACTCACACGTCATATTGTAGAAAGTAAATGTTCTTACTACGAATCAGAGTTTATAAAAAGAGCTTTCAACACAATAAACATTTTTACGCCATCTTGGTAAATGCGGTTACTAAAAGTACAATTTTCTCGGTTTTAGCGCATTTCTTCTTGCGATTTTACATGACCACAATATTTCCTTGTGTCAGCACATACGAAAATCCAATTATCCAATTTTTGCTAAGACTGCACTAGTACATATAATGATGACATATATGTGCACCAACTTGAAACTATAAAGGAAAACATACGACAGACGACAAGCATTATTTTTGTGGACTGACGTGATACCTACATTAAATAAAGACTTTATTACTGTCAGTCACAACACATGAATCAAAGTCACGTTAGCTTTGATATTACCGATAATGAGTCGATCCATAAAAAAGAGAAAATAAGTTGCCTAATGTTATTGTCTATTGTTTACATAGAATTAAACATTACAAAATACCTTTATTAAGCAATGGCTATTTTTTTTAATACCACACCAAAAACAAGGCACGTATGTAGATGAACGTCGAAAGAACTAGTGAGTAACGTATCATATGTCATCATGCATTGTACTTTCCTACACTGGTATGTAATTACAAATGTAAAAAAATCCTAGTAGTCCCTACAGACATACTTAAGTAGGTATATCTTTTTTCAATAAAAATACTTTTTATTTTTGAATTTCATACATTGTACTGACTTTCAATTCTACTCTTTATTTGGGAGCAGTGTGTGGTAAGCCAATGAAATGTAAAATGGGAACTACAAGCACTAGATGAGTAGACCACCTATGTAATACGATTCCAGCATAGAAAGTTTCTTGATAAAGCACTAAATTACTGGAAAAGTAGACATGTAGTATGTATGTTTATATCGATATCGATGTAATGAAATATTTTAAATATTTAAGTTTTCCTAGTAAACGCTATATTCAGTTTCAAAACTTATTTGGAATCAAGCATTAGCTTCACTAATATCCCATGTGGAATGGTTGTATTTCTTCAGTAATAGTATTAATAAAATTCATTAAATGAATCCTCTTAAATTGCACAAACAGCAAATAACCAAAAGTATGTTTTCTATCCTTTTTCGTAAAATACATAATTCCATTCTACGAGGGGTTGAGATCATATTACAATTTGATGACTTGGGTGTGTGGTAGCGTTATAAAATCTAATAGAGTAAGAAGACGCCAGCTAACGAGCGTGCATAATGGTAATGATGCTACCTCCCTACTGGGACCATTTTGACTTTGTCTGCCTACATAACAACATAAGGAAACATCAGCAATGAATAAATTGAAACTTGAGTATTCGGAATGAACATTTTGAATTTTATACGAATATACTATATAGTGCTAGTATAATGGTTTGTAGTTTAACGTTTTTAAAAGACAAAGTGTAATGGAATCGTAAAAGCAAACAAGCGTTATTATGCCTGTTTTGGGTCGATAATACCTATTTCGTTACTCTCTCTCTATAATCTCCACTTATTTTAAATTGGCTTGTATTGGTCGATTCAGTTCATAATTCAACCTCAGCGCAATTTGTGAGACAGAAATAGTTAATAGTTTACTTTTGCTTTGCAAAATCAATGAAAACACTTCAAAATGAAAATGATTTCGGTCGCTTCAATTACTTATACCATAAGACTAGCATTTGAATTACATATACCACACAATACCTATGTACTTCCTCGTCACAACACAAGTGTGCGGAGAAAGATTTAAAACGAACTGATACGTGACACTTGGCACAAAGTAAGAAATTGATGACATTTTATTTTGTAAACACTCCTACATATTTTTATAAACTATTTTGTCAATTTTAATATAAAAAATACTTACGTTCATCATTTTGAAACGTATATCTATTTAAATTACGTATGAACTTTTTCAGAATAGTAGTAGACCTTATTACCAAAGTAGATGTTAGTCTATGGTGTTAAACCGACTTAAACATTTTTTAAACTGTCTACAACCTTTGCTACAACCTTATGTTGTAGCAAAGTTTCCAACAAAATTGACAAATTATACTGACTAATTTTTCGTAAATAAGATGAAATAGATTAGATTACGATCGCATCACCATTTTCGAGATTTAATCATTTTCACACGCTTGAGGCTAATCCAAAGCTGATTTTGTTGAGATAAATTTTACTTAAAAAGTTACAACAAACCAGATAAATGACATAATCCGGCTTTACCCATTACTACTCTAAGGTTTTATCAAAAATTGTATGATTAAATACAAGGAATTTTATATTCCTTATTGAAAAAAAAATGTTTTGAAATCTAGTCAAAGTCAACGGTAGAGATAACAAGAACTTGGATTGTTAAAAAGTAAGTGAATTTCTTTGTAACAGCTACAAATTAATTTTTTAAAAATATATCTCCAACATAATCACTACTTTTTAAAAACTAAACGTATATGTTCCTTCCATTCCAATTATTACGAACTTGACAAACAGCTAATATTCTGTAGGAAATTCAGGTAAAATCAGTGTTTGTTACCTTTTTATTTTTATTTGTTTGCTCCTGTATTCCTGTTTTTAAGATGAGTAAGAAGAGATTAAACGATTTCCAATTCCATAAGACCACAGATTATTTTAAAGCTGTAGCTTTTGTAAACGGTATTTTTATCGTAAAGACTTAATGGCATGATCATAAATAAATAAAGTTCACATTCACAGCACATCACAAAAATTATCTTGAACTATTTAGCACTCTCTTCCGCATTTAACTTGTTTTTGCAGGGTACATCATCACCGTTCTACTCTGACGCATCCGAAAAAGCCACTGTCGCGCTCGTCAAACTAATGCTCACATTACATATTTCAGCTCTGAAAACAATGCATAGACTCTAAATGATTAATTGGCATACAGAATACTAATTTTATGCGACCTAATTATATAGACTCCAAATTATCGTGGAAACCACATAACTAATTATATATCTATTACATAGCCCGCTTCATTACACAACAAAAATCTCTCTATTATGTACTTTTAAGTTTCGGCACAAAGAACCCATTCATCACATCACTATCTCACAGTACATACTCAGCAAAACCATACTGTGATGATGTGATTCATACGCGTCTGTTCAAATACTTAACTATGTGGCGATGAGATGTTAAGAAAAAATGTAATAACTTATATAGCACTTATAAGTTGCGTTTGTAACTTCTTATTCAATGTGAAACAAGAAAATTTGCATCTACGATGCTAAAACTACAGACAAAAGGAAAACAAGAGTTTGACTAATTACTATTATCACAATAGTTCATTTTTGCGTAAACATTGATCTCTGGTTCTAGTAGATTTTCTTCATGCAACACAACACAAGTCAAGTACAGTGTCAACGATTTCAGTAAAAATGTACGTGCCAAGCATTTCTCATGCAAATCAAAAAGGGATAAAACTCTGTGTAGTGCCGGCAGCAGCAGAGTTGAAAAATGTTATATTACCTACCTACTTTACTACTAACATTAAAAACGCTGATTGTGCTGGAGTGGAGCAGAACATGTTTAGCTACGCATCATGCAACATCAAAAATCACTTTCTGTACTACATTCTTCATAATTATCAATGACACCAACGACAACACTAACTAAAAAAATATATATTATATTAGGTATGTGTATAGTAGTCGTGCTTGCATTTCTTTTTGTTTACAACAACACTGGCTTTTGAACTGAAAAGAGGATGTATATGTTTGATCTAATGGATACAGTGGTGTGTAAAAGATAAGAAAACAATTCTTAGCAATTTGTGTTCGTGTAAGCACATATTGTATACCAAGTACCAACGTAATATAATAGCTCTGCAGTTTCACTAGACTAAACCCTTGCATTTCCCAATTTCATTTCAAAAGTATCCCCACTCTCCAAATGTAAAAAACCACTTGTCACAACAAAAGTCGTAAATTGTTTGAACTGTATTATCGATTCGTAAAAATAACAATTACCTATATTCATTGTGTTACATAAAAATCCTGTACATTTTTATTTGAAAGCGACCAATATGAACTACGTAGGTGTATACTATAGAAGATAGGGCAAACTTGGACACTTGGATATTATTATAATATTCATAATAATGCATTTTGCACCAACGGTGAAGCAAATATCCTAAAGCAACTATACGAAACTATGAAAGATTGAAACCACGTAAAGCACAAAATGCAATACCAGCTATCTATGTATGTATGTATACAAGTGAGCATTTACCTACAAGTTTTTTTCTTACAACACTTCAGCTTGCACCACCTAAAAGCTCTTAAATTCAAAATAATGACGAACAATATACATTCTCTATACATCAACAATTCGACTGCTTATTCGTAATCTTACATAAACCAACTAAACGCTCCCTTATCTTTAGAACCCAGCAGATACTTATGTACAGTACAAAGAATATATATTTACAACTATACATTTATTTAATTGTATTACAGCGTATTATATTTTTTACAAATTTAAAATTTGTGATAAGAATGAAATAGAAAATAGATACGTAATAAATACAATATACATCAATAGCGACCAATTACCAATATATAGCGTCTAGTGGACTAAATATGTATACCTATATTATTTTTAACAAATTATGTAAACTAGTTTAACAGCATCCCAGTAACATAAATAACCTTTAAAATAATATTGAAAAAAGTAAGATCCTTACCTGCGAAGCGAAAGTAGAGTTACTCAAGTATTAAATGAAAATCTTTGCTTGGAAATTTTTCGCTGACAATTCCAAGAGTCGAAGCGGAAAATGGATAATGAAATGTTGGCTGTAAGCTGAACGATTGTAAGATTAAACGACTGCAAATCTGGAGCTTTATGAAAATTGCAAATTAAGTTAATCAGCAACATTCTTCTCAACACAGTCAGCATCAATAACGCAAGTGGGAAGCGTAAAAGAAGCTTTTCTCCTGTAGCATGTTTCTTCCTTTGCACGTGCACTTGCGGTAAATTTTCATCCTCATTAATGACGATCCTCTATGATTTGATTGCACGTCCTGCAAAATTGCCCGAAAGTAAAAAGGACAATTAATATCAATAAGTCAACAGAATGCTAATTACAAACATAGAAATTGAAGAACAACCGCAGCAAGACCAAAAGTATTGAAAAATTATAATAATTGCATTCCAAATTGGAATTTCCAATAATATTATGTACAAACCAATTAAATACGTTTTTTGCAAATTAAATAATGTCTAATTTGCCAAGTTAAAAAAATATTTGGAGCTCTGATTAAGGCAGTACATTGCAAGATACCAGAGAGAGCAAGGAAGGATGCATAAAGTAACAGTGTAAGTTTTGAATTTCCAATATTTAATCAACCAAACGGGAATGTCAACTATCAATTTAATACATAGGTTGTAGGTATATAGTAATAAGTATTAACATGCAACTTACCATTTGATTAAGTAAAGAGTCAATTCGATATTTCAATGAAGAATTTATTTTATAACTTTAATGGAATGAATACAACTTTTTTTTACATTTTACAACTTATTATTCTCACGCAAAACTAAGTTCAGAACATTTAACTTTTAAAAACAACGATATTCTATGCATTCTGCAGCATGAAAACAAGTTGTTTCAATAATGGTGTAGCAGTCTGGCTGCATTCTGCATGTAGTGCATATTCAAAAAAACACGGACTCACCAACACAGGAAGAGGAAGATAAACTGCTTATATTAATTTTCTAGAGTCCTCCTAAGATTGAAGGCTCTTTATTTTATCACACATGCACTGCACTGCACTGCACACACACACGTGTACTCAAATTTGAAATCTCAAACTTGTATACAAAGAAGAGAAACACAAAACCAGTCTCTTCGATAGTCTACTACGATGTTGGCAACAAAATAATAATAATAAATAAATAATACAAATATATTCAACGTGTCTGCTTCCTGAGCTTGTCACATTCACATTGTCAGCAAAGAAAATCTCTCTTTTGTGGAGGAACAATCCATGAATGATTGCATGATTCACTCACACTTCACAGCAAATTTGTGTATGGAAAATCATCATGATTTCATGAATATAAATTGCTTTAACAATTTTGCATCACTTTAAACCGATTAGTACTCACACCAGTCACACTCACACACAGTTAACAACCAGACAGAATGTATGTTCAAGTCAAGTGCTTTAAGTGATTTATATCAATTTGCAAATGTGCATAGGTATTCTCCGATATTTGCATTGCGTTAAAATGAGAACTACAAAAAAGTAAACATTTTTTTACATTCTTCACGAGATCACCTTTTTTTCCTGGACATGTTCCAGAACTGTGAAAGAAATTAAAAACGGCACAGCCCGCTTTCTGCTCTCTTATTCCCCCGAGAAAGTGTTTTAGCAACTTCGGGTATGCTAGGGTAATGCTACAATGCAAAACTACGTTACGTTACTCCGAAAACCTAAATATAAAGCTGAGAAGACAAAGTAATTTTTATTTGTCGCTGCTGCTATGCTGTTATGCTGCTGTTGTTGCTGTTGCTGCTGCTTGCGTAAAATAATATATTGATGTAGCAAACTACAAGTCAAAATCTGTCCCAGAGAAAATCTAACTTTTTTTGTAAAAGGGTAATAAAAAAGTAGGTATAACGTATAGGTTTTTATACAAACATAAATGCATAGAACGAGAGAACTAAAAAAGTAAACCATATAAAATACTGTTCATTCATCAAATTTTGGCTGCATGTACAAAACTACAGGAAAAAATAAGCATTGCAGTTTCTTTATATATGTAGTACTTTCATGTTGTGTCATAGTTAAATGCTTTGTAGAAGATTGGAATTTATATTATTCTTAGCGGCGCGTTATTATATAATTTAGGTATTTGGAACGTTATGAAAAAAACTACATATACTCAAGGCTATAAAACTGCCATTGCGGTATGCATTTAATGTGCGTGCACATGCATTAAGAATCTAAATAAATGGAAATATGCGATTTGGATAGGAATCAGACAAAAAATTTTGAGAGAAAGTTAAGTAAACTTTGTTGCGTAAAACAATTTGCGTCAAAGAATGATCTTATTATTTGTGCTTCTACTTCTTGTTCACTTTATTTGATAGACATCCAGGAAACTCTAACTGTGTAGTAGTAGAAATTCATTGGCATCATTCGTGTCATAAATTGCGTGTTTTTGCCTGCATGTACCTGACTAACATACACACCCTGTTGTTAGTATTATTGGTTCTATAACGGCTTGATTTTCTTTGGCTTTGATGAACATGTTTATTCTATACTCCTCGGTTTTCATGTATGCATACATACCTAATACCTTTAGAAGTAGCTATTTATTAGACCAATTTTGAAACACGGAATAGAATCAGAGCGGAAAAGAGAGATGACAACAAAAGTTTCCATTCCTTTATCCTTGGCTGAATGCCTA
>JAHZMT010004938.1:0-14662 GCA_027743785.1 Sinhomidia bicolor | reverse complement strand
CCACTACGTTTTTCGTATTTTGCAGCTTTTAAGAAGTTCTTAAGTATTTGCTGAGATAAATCATTAAATTTTCCATATTTACATTTTCCTTAGGAGCTACATGTTGCAAATAAGCTTAGCAAATGTATGCTTTCTCTACAATGGGCATATGCAACTTTCTTGGCTCATGTATAAAGCATGACATGCATAGGTACTCATTTAACAAGAAATACTAATTGGCATGTGTAGCATGTTTAGACAGTTCCTCCAAGCATGCCATGCCATAATAAAAGCAGTAGTAGACTAGATTGCGACATATCATTGTTATTTTTTCCGTCGGGCGCTTTAAAATTTTACGTAGGTGTTAGCATACATTTAATTAAGTAAAAGTGAACCGCACATTGTATTATTGCAAAATATGCGCTAATTGAATTAAACTCACATTATTATGCAATCATCTCTTTCTGCTGAGCCAATAAAAGTTAAGCAAGAAATGAGAATGAGCCCACATGAAAATCTAATATTTGAGCAAAATTACACTTAGGTAGCTTAGCAGAGAAGCAAATTAATGACAAGTTCAAGCAACAGCATGTATGCATTCACCGACCAAATTTTTTTACTACTTTAGTGTACAAACATGGGTAAGCAAATATATATATGCATGACATGACGTGTTTTGCAAAACATGGGCTGACTTGGTGGTTTGGTAATTTATCTTACAATAAATACCTGCTTTGTCTTATACTTATATACCTATACTTATCTATAACTTTCGCGTGCATTCGCAAGAAATGCTACCGCCTAACTTGACAGTTATCAAATTCCAAAGATGACAATAATGGCTACCTTTTTCTGAGAAATCATATATTCAATTATTACCAGGTTCAGTACACAGCAGAAAGAGCAAGACATGATAAAATGTAAGTATGTATGTCTCAGTAAAATCCTCTCTAATAAGTCTTATTTGAATCTCCTTTCTGTCTGTTTTTTTCAGTGTCTTCTGCCTTATAATTGTAAATGTCTGTCATGTTGTCAACATGTATTTACCGCATACTGCTATTTTTCGGAATAAATGTCTTATTAACCAAATCAATGTTTCCCTTGACTTTTTCACTTTTATTCCGCATCTCTTCTGGTTGCAGACTGCTGCAGGTATACACACCTCACAACTGTATTACAACATTCAAATTTAATTTCTACACCCTTCTAGATTGGCCAAAGTATTTTCAGCGAAAATGTCTCACACTTAACTTGGTTTTTATTCATGTGCCCTTCTGAATTCCTGCTGGCGTCGAGCAAATTTTTTTCAAGAAAAAACCTAGTCTTTTGCGTGAATCATATGCTAATATAAAATAAAAAATATATAGCAAAAATACTCAAGCACGTGTGAAGCAAGTAGTGCTTTCGTGAAACTGCAAATGGTGTATAATCTCAATTCGATGCTATTTTTCTATAATGCGTGCAATTGAATTAAATAAGTATGGTCTACGAAAGGAGAACAGAACAAGACACAAGAACAAAGGTTATATTTGATCTGGTGTTGCATTCCATATACCACATAATCCCGTTCAATCTACTTCATTTCTGACATGTGGCATGAATTGTGGTGAAAGAGAACATCACAAAATAGAAGGAAGGTGGAGAGGAGAGAGAAAGCGACCGTTTTTTTTACTTTCATTAATATGCCTACACACTTACACTTGAGAGAAGAAGGGAAAGTAGATAGGGAACAATGTTGTGGAGAAAACTCAGAGAAAGATAGTGAGAGCGACTAATAGATGCTCTCAGTAATAAATCAGACCCAGAAGCAGCACATTGCTCTCTTTCTCCGTTTCTTACACTGACTCGTGTGTCAAATCCAAATCTCGTGTGTTGTTGGTTGGTTGGTAGCGCTTGCTTTTTCTGTATAGGTACCGACACAATATATTTAGAAAAAGAAAGTAGCTGCAGTAGCAGCAGCACATGAAAAAAAATCTCAAGGTGCAAACTGTTCCTTTTTCCTCATCTTTCCTTCCACTTGGCTAAATCAGCTAGCAAAGGCAACAGGCTTGTATTTATCGTCGTCGTCGTCAGAAATGAATCATCGTGTAATTCGTGTCTACTAAAAGTAATAGTTTATCGGCCACCGATGCTAGTTTGTTGTTGGACGTTTCCCTTTTGCTACTGACGGCAAGTCCGCTAAAAGAAAGAAGGAGAAGATGCGTTTCTGCATATGTAATACTTTCGTTTTATTGTTTGTTCTACTGACAATGGGGAAAGCTGTGTGAACAAATAGTGAAGGAGCAGAAAGTAAATAAAGAAAACAAAGGTTTTGTTTTGCGGAATATTAATTTCAACTGCATAAATTTGGCTTTATCACAACAACAACAAAAGGGTTGTATCGTCAGCACCGTAAGTATATCATCTAGTAAGATTTTACTCTTGAGTTCAATTACTATTTAGTATTGTTTCAGCTTTTGTAGAGCTTACATTGCCCCATGCGTACTAAAATTAGCGTTTACAAAAAGATAACATAACTGACCATAACATATGCAGAAAATGTAGGTAAATTATTACAATTTGCAACTATTTTGTCATAATTTATTTTTTTCAGAGCAAAAGTCTTAATTAGTTAAAATTCTGACAATCTGATTTTGTAAATAATTTTTCATTACATATATCTTCAAGCTAAACGGTAGGTTCAAGTGGTAGGCGTTTAAAGAAGTGGCTTGCAGTTTGATGCACTCTACAAAAATACCTAGTTCCTTACGTGAATTAATTAACATTTTATCCTTGAGTCGAGTATAAACTAACTGGAAATAGGTGCAACTACTTAATTTTACGCAAGGTAGAAAGATTATATTCTCCAAAATTAATTAAGCAGTTTCTTTCTCTCTGCTTTCTCTTCACTTAGATTTACTTCATTCAACCTTTTGTAGAAAAGCTTGTTTGATGTAGTATAAAAGCGGACCAATTACTTTAGCTATTGAAACCCCCTCTAATCTTTTAAGAAGTAATCTTATTTATAGCTTACAATTAATCTTCCTTTACATGTACTAAATTATTTCAACGTTTTACCGTAAAAAGCGTCTACAGATTTGGTACCTATAGTCAGGTCAGTTACTCATTCAGGTAAAACCATTCATATTTTTTAAATAAAAAACCATACCGAATTTCAGGAATTGCAACTAAAGTTGATTATGTTTTTTAAGAAGATTTCAGTTTTCTTTGCATACTACATAGGTACGTACGTTAATTCATCAACTGTTCAGCTAATTATTTATTTATAACAACAGTATTGTTTACCTACTATTTTTGGTAGTTACTAAAAAAGGTTACTTTCAATCTATTTGTTTTCCCTCAGGTTGAGCTTTTCTACATTTTCTACATATTATTAAAAGTTCACTTTATAAAAATTCACAGGTTATAAAGCGAATAAAATACGTAGCATATACTCATTACTCATACACAGTATAAAATTTTATACTGCGAATTCATTTGCATTTGTAAACAAATTCAAAGCGTACCTAGTAATAATTGTAGCATTTTTTGTTCTAGGTACATAAAGCTGTGTATTTACATAGAATATTAAATGAAATTTTAATATTAATTAATTACATACGTATACGTAGATAGTAAAAACTTTCTTTGTAATAGCATATATTTGAAGTAGCCCCACTTTCCTGTTTTTATAAAGTTTTCGCCCATGTAATGCTGAGTATACACACACACATTTGCACTGAAGTAAACAAAACTTGGTAGCAAACTTTTAAGGTGCTTACCGTGCAGGTGAACAACAACAGTTTCTACGAATATCTAAAAGAATGTAAGAAGAATAGCTGTTCTTTCTTTTAGTAAATAATGACCAAAGGCACATTATTATTATAATGGACTATTAAATACATCTCCGTCGTACATATCCGGTAATAACACATTTTTGAGACAAAAACAACGTAGTTATACCGAATTTTTTAAAAACTATTTGAGCTGTAAAAAGACTCTCACAGTTTGTAAATGCAGCCGAATTTGCAATATCCGCTTATTTTTTGAAAGTACATATATATTATTTAAGCAGCTTTATTTTAAAGTAAATATGTTTTATATAATTTGATTAAAAAATGAGCTTTCCATACAAAAAATTAAAACGAAGATATTGAAATGAAAATGGTCTATTAAGTTGTTGCTTCAATTTGAAATGCAATCTTGCATGTGTGTATGATTTTTATTTTATATAGTCTTTCGTTTCGTAACGGTATGAATATATGTATAAATACCCTGGCAGATTTTAAAGGGCCCTGATGAAAACCAATTCATTTTCTTTTGGAATTTTGTAAGGACAACGAAATAAAACTAAGTTGGTTTGTCCTCTTCTTTCTTTTCATCCTCCCATCTCACAATGTTTTTTGTGTACTTTTTGTTGTTAATAATTCAAAATGCAGTCTTGCTCCAAGGCACGTTCTGTATATCTTAAAATAATACGTCTACAGAGAGTTTCGTCAGTCTTCAATGTGATGATATGATATCATCCCTCTTAAGCATTTCCTCTCTCACTTTCTCATTTCCTCCCCAACCTTCAATCCAATGTTTGAGTTGAAAGTGGTCTAATATTAATGTGCCAAAAGCCTTGTTAAGATTTTTTCTCTACATACTACTTTCTTTACACAAAAGAGTCCTCGACGTCTAAGACCTTTTTTCACTTTGGGGCAGAATTCCTTATGGTGGAGTTTGCTATAATAAATAGAGAAAATGAATGTACCTACGCTAAGACTCCAAAAAAGTTTACACGAATATCTAACAATAAGTGCAATTACTCGAAAATGTAGCTATTCACTTTCTTGACTTTCTCCATCTGTCAATGATGTGCGTTTATTTCGATTGTAGAGCTATGTCTCTAAGGATTGTAAATGGATAAAAAAAATACCTAGCAGGGCTATCTTATCCTCCATTACTATTATTATTCCTTTCGTCACCGAATATAGATAAATTTTTTGCCTCTTAACTTTCTTGTAATGATAAGAACATGAAACAGGCAAGCTATTGAAAAAAACCTTTTAAGTTAGAGAATCACTTGTGAAAACCTACGTACGTGTATATATTTGAGAAACCACACGTACATTGATTTCATGCCACATTTTTCTAGCACAGGTACCTTGTACGTGTAGGTGTACTACTTTTATTATTAAAAAACCTTAAGACGATGACGGTGTAACTCAAGATACAAAGTAGTGCGTCCAGTACAACAGATTTACCATTTTTATTATTTTTGTTCGACATATTGTGAAAAATAGCAAAACAGCTAAAATACTAAATATAACATCAAAAGCATGCTTCAATATATAGTGGCTTTGATTCTTTGAGTTTTATTTTTATTTTTTAGCCATCTTAAACTTGAAAGAGGGGCTTCAGGTTACATGTTACAAACCCTTTTAAAGGCTTCAGTTTTTAAACCGCATACACGCTCACTCTCAGCCAGCCATTATATATTATAATAGAACAAATTGGGTCTTTACTATCTACATAAAACAATACTATACTCACACAAGTAATTCATTGAATTTTAAATGTGAAAAATGTATAATGATGAATGATTATGACTAAGCAAAATAGCTCCGTAAATAATATGCTTAGCTGTGTATTAAAAAAAGCTCTATGTAAACCTGTACAACTTTTTTTTATCTCCCAAAAACCGAATCCATCCATAGAGCGAGCTCTGGAGCTACCAAAATGTTTCTCATGCACTTACCAAAAAAAAGATGAAGATTGCTCGGTTGAGGCTTTTCTAAACAATATTAGAAGAAAATGGCTCTAGGAAGAAAGAAACGCCATTTCTCTGCTGCATAATGTGAAAATTCGGGCGGCTGCAGCATCTTTTCCAGCGTGTTCCTTTGTATTATTGCCTGTTGTAGTTAACAAGAAGAACACACGGGGAAATCAAAAAATTGAAAGTTTCTTTTATAAAAGCAAAATCTCATATTTCATATAAAGTAATGCTCTGAGTGTGTGCAGTGTACCTTGTACCGGCTTGCATTACCTATCAATTCCAACTTTAATATAACTTTTTTTTACTACAACCCGTTATGATTTTCATTACTACTGCTTAGATTACATTACACAACTTTTTTCCTGAAACTAGCATCTTTTCCATTATTTCTGCTAAAAGATACGATTATTGCTCTGCTAGAGAAGTAATATATGCGAAAATGATGTTATGTCTGAATCTCTAGATATTATTCTATCTACTGCATCTATGTAGGTACTTTGCTCGCTTAAAAATGCGGGAAATCATACGGCTGCTGCCTATTTTATCTCTGAAAAAAAACCGTTTGTCTTTTTCAGTAATGATTCCATAAGGCAAATATGACACTCATTTTATTATTATTATTAATAATAATACATCAAAAATCTTCATTATTGACATGAATTTATTTATTTTTAAACGCTGTTTGCCACCACATCTATTCTTCAATAGGTGTATGCATGAACTCACCAACTGACAGCTATTCAACCTTTGTCTGTGGTTGATTTTGTTCGTGTATACACACACCATAGTTTATTTCCCCTATTAGGAAAGATTCTCCACTTTACTCTACAAATTGTGTAGTGTTGATGATCGATTTTGTCAACAAATCGAAAAGAACTACAACTACTTTACTACATCTACTACAACTACTATACTATAAGCTTGTTAGGGGTACAATGAAAAATACATTTTCTTGTCTTTGTCCTATCATCCTGTATAGTCCTTGGGATTAGTAGATGGATGTGATTTTGATGCTGTTGTGGATGCAAGGGAGATGTGAGTCACTTGCTTTCAAACACATGCACACACGTAGGCAACCAAAAAACTGCCATCCACTTGCTTCAACTTGGTTTCACACACCCTCGCACTTACTGTGCTGCTGCTGCAGCTTGTAGTGGAGTGTGTCGACCGTCGACAATTCGGTGTGTGCGGGGAAGAGACCATGATGAACACAAATGAACTCTGTTTTCAGAGAAAAGAACTTAACGCTAGGGAAAAAATCTGTGTGTTATGTATGTAACTGGTGTATGCACTGGATGTAATAAGCAGCAGCAGCAGCAGCAACACACACAACAACATAGCACACAAACTGACAAGAAAAACAAGCATAATTAATTGAACGTGAGTAAATCAATTTTTAAAAGCTTCTTCTGCTTCATGTACTTAATTACAACCAGCCCGCAAAAAATCAGCATTACAGGACAAAGGCAAAGCGTGTTATTTTTCATTTTATATTTTTACTTCCATTTATGTATGTAATGCATGTCGCTGCTGCTGGTTTGTAATTCAAATTCTGCAACTCTACTACTGGAACTGGCTTTTGTTTTGTGATGATGGGAATGGAATGGCAGGCAGTTTTGTTTTTAATAGGGACATATACAGTAGTCAGTCGCTCATTCGACAATGCCTTACTTACTCCCACCACATCGGTTCCCCTACCACCACCACACCAAATGTGCATACACATGCTTTCTCAAATGAGTGAAACCTTAATTCGCTTGAAATTTATCTTTATTAAAAAGATTCACATCCATCCTTTTCCGTAATGCCTACTAAACTGTATTGCATTATGGATGCCAAATATACATTCAAATAGGTGCAACTCATCTTTTAATATTTATATTCATGTTCGTTTGCCCTTCTGCTGCTCCGCTCTGGTTTCAGTTCCAAAATTAGTGTTCTGTGAATAATTATTCATCACCCAGCCTGCGGTAGTCACGAAGCTGGATAGAAACATTTACCGTGCAGTCACACGAGCATAGCGTACATGTAAATATATATGTATGTTCCTTTCAAGTATACAGAGACAATGAATCAAGTGTTTTGCGGGGAGAAGCCTTTGATCAAATTACTATTACTTTTCCGGTGAGCACTGTAAGTAAGTACTGCTTTGTCCGGTGATACGGCGAGCATGTCTATGCATAAAAATACAAGTAATGTGTTTTCGGTTTAGAACATACTTTACTTTTCATATTCTTCCATACTGACGTATTTTTAGTAGCCAGTTTTGGCAGTACAAACAGAGACATAATAAAACTTATCATCATAATGGTGATGGATGACTGTTTAAATGCATGAGCAAAAAATTGTAAAGAGAACATACTTAGGTACGTACAATTATGCATTTTTTATTTTTCACTTTATTATTATTATTTTTTTACATTTTTATTTCTTTTCTCATTCTTTTGTTTTAACAAGCCATTTGCTACAAGACAACTATCTACGTCTGGGTCCCCAATCTGCAAACCTTGCTTTTTTGAATGGAAGTTGAACACCAACTTTTTTAAGCTAAGCAGTAAGGTAGGTAACTAACTCCTTCTTTTCTCTTTCTTTCTTCCCTTTCCTCCTCGTGTCTGCCTGCTGTACCCCTCACACCTGGAAAAAAAAGTTTTTGGACAAGACAAGAAAAAGTTAGTCTACATTGCTTATGTATATATAGTTGCCTACTTTTTGTAGCAGTAACTTTTTTTGTAGGGAAAGCTATCAGTCTCTTTCTATTGTATTTTGAATAGTATTATTGTATAGGTGCTTTTTTCCACTGTGATTCTTCCAACAGGAGCCGTGTTTCAAGTTGATAGTTCCTCTTATCATCATATCACATCACATTGTCGAGTGTGTGTGTTGTGTGTATACCACTTTTCACGAACATAATATAAATACGTCTCTTCCACTACAACCGTTTTATACAGACATTAGTAGGCACCTATTCTATATCCCTACTCATCTTTGTCGTCATCATCTACCATTGCCTATGTGCAACTTTTCTGCTAACTTTAGTTCTATGCAAAACTGTCCAAACTAAGGGAGAAAGGAAGGGGTTGGGTAAAAAGAGATCGTAAAGGTTTCACAGTACAAAACCATCTCTCTCTCTCTCTCTCTTTTGTGAGCATACTTTTCTCTGTTGATGATACAAGTTGTGGTAGTGAAAGTTGACGTTCGTACGAATGAAAGTCACTTTACTGCTGTGTTGTGGTTAACGCTGCAGCCGGAGGAAGCAGCCAAGCCAGCGAACTATCTAGTGAATCTTTTAGTAAACTGACTATCTACTAAATAGTACATCGTCACCAATACCACTACTACTACCAGAAGCATACACCATGGACCACACGATATTGAAACCTGCTGCTGCTGCTGGTTCAAGAGAAGGAAACTAAAGTTTTTTTTCTGCTACACGTGTATATTTACTATTTTACAAACCAATTCCAATTCTGTGTGTCTCTCTTCTCGCTGTACATGTACCAGAGCCAGTTTGAAGTTGATTCTTCTCTGCAAAATACGTTGCATATGTCTAACAGAGGAAACAGAACTCGAAAAATTCCCCGAAGAAATTTCTAAAAAAAAACTTTACATGAGAAGTTAATATGAATACTTTTGAGTAGTATCAACACATAATTTTCATAAAAGATATATGTAAAGTGCTCGCATTCCCTAAAGAAAACAACTGTACTACGAGCAGCTGCCATATACAATTCCAAGTCATCTGTAATTCAAAGATTTTCAATTTCGATGGATAACATTGCAAATAGCATATATATGTAATCTTTTATTGTCTGTTCTTCTTCTCTTTTCTAATGTTTCCAATTCATTAAATCAGTGAAACTTTGCAAGATCAGTATATACAAAGCTACATTGTCAAAGAGTATTTTATTACTTGAAATTCCGAAATTGCAAACACAGCAGCAAAATTTCAATGATTCAGATACATCCATCTTCCTCAAAATCCAATATCACAACTTGCCCAGACTTGAAGATAACCACAAGCACTTCAATGGAGGACAGCACGTCAACATCCACAACTCCAACGGGCTCAACACTGAGTCTTGATTTGGTGGATAATTTGATGGAAAAATGCAGCATTCGAACCTACTTTACCAGAGACAGTTCCAGCAGTGGAGGAGGAGATGGTGCAGGAGGCCTGACAACTCCTGCCGGACTGATGGCTCCCCTCAGTCCTCGCAGATTTCAGAATAAACTTGTTCTGCCGCTTGGGTAATGTGAAACAATTTTATCCTTTAATCTTTATTATTATTATTAATATTATTTAGAACATTATACTTCGACATACATACTACGTTGATGATACATCATGCTCCTGGTCTTGTGTTTTAGTTCTCTCTCTCTCTCTCTCTACATTTTGCCTCAGGCCTTTCCGCAATGTCCCACTCGTTTACTTTTCGCTTGGCTACAATCTCTTCTCATATCACTCAACTTTCTCTGTCTACTTACTACCTTGCTTTGCTTTTAAGTGACTACTACTATAATAGATTCTAAGTAGTTTTCTTTTTAGCAAAACTATGAGCTCATCATAGTAGAGCCATACGGTTAGTTTTATTGTACAAGTTTGGTCTATAACAAGGATCACGTAGTACACAAACACACACAACGTAGTAGACTTCGTCAAGTGGATAATCTAGCAGGCAAGCTATTGTAGCCGCAACAACATCCGTGTGTAACGTGCAACTAGACAGATTTGCGCAATAAACGTGCAAAAGCATCTTACGAAATTCCCTTGAGGAGCTATAAATTCAGAGGAAATATTCAATAAAGCAAATTCCAGTCCGTGATCACAGAAAGGATTCTTTCTTTTCTAGTGGGAGACACAGTCATGCTCCGTTTTATTAACCAACCGTCATCAAAATGTAGTGCATTTTTTCCTGTATTATCACTAATAATAATAATATTATTATTATTAATAGGAACTTGTGTGCAGGGCAATCTTTAGCCACCATGTTTCATTTTCAAAAGGAAATGAGAATTCAGTAGAAAATAGCTTATTATCCGCTTAGCCCATTTATGACTCAATCATTTCATTAACAGTATTAATTTGTTAGAAAACTAGTAAATGTTTACTTTTGGGACGTAATGTTGATGATACTATATTATAGACCATCGAAACACTTCTTACTTTCATCTGTATTACTGTTTATACAGAGGGGAGACGATGCTACTTGTACCGGGGGTTACAGAAAAATATCGATTTGCACATGTACTGTTTTTGTTATTATTTTTTATTGAATTACTGCTGTCTCTAGCAATGGAAATAATATATTAAATGTAGGAATTCAATTTCGACAGAAAACATCACATTCCCCACATGTCGATATTATATAAGAGATTATATGAGTAAGAAGGCTGTCATGGTCCAGATTATTGACTTTTCATGTGTGTGTGAACACACACAAGTCTATAAATTCATTTTCTTGCTTCCCCAAAAATACTTTCTCTCTGAAAGGGTGAAAGTTGAAGGTAGAATGATTACATTCTTTCCGGTTCGCTTTGTTTTTTTTTATTTCAACTCAACAAATATTGTAGACGCATCATATTTTCAACAACCCTTCACCAATTACATCCACCTACATGAACATTTGGGTTACACTGCACACTACTTACTATATTGTTACCCGTACACCACACATGCTGTTGTAGCATGGATGCATGTGCATGTATTTTTAACGCTTTGAATTTTTGACCAGCTTGTCTTCATTTTTATTGTATTACGAATTTACTGCTTGCACAAGTAAAAGGAAGAAGATATCAAGATAATTCAAAGTTGCATTTTTCATGGTTCAAATAAAAACTACAACAGGACACGTAACTCTGTAGGTAGTAGGGCTATATATAGTTACATATAGTTTTATTTTACGATCATCAGCTCTGTATGTTACCTGATATATGTATATAGGTATTTAATATGTATCTATGCGAGTATGACGTACTATTGTATGGTGTCCACTAAACACGATCGAATGATGCATCAGTCATTCTTTCCAAAATGGCAGTTGCTCAGTCAAGCACAATTTGTTTCATTCAGGACCCACCATAGCTATGCTTTTGAAGTATAAACTTTTTGATAATGCGGCGGCGGCGGTGCGGTGTGGATGGAAAAAAGCTCTCTCTGTTCGCTTGACTATTTAGAGAAAAAAGGGGATGGAATTTTTCCGGTTGTTAAGTTTGATCTGTACAACGGCGAAGCTAGAAATGACTAGAGGGACTCTTGTTTCAGCATAAGATAATAAATTCTTTACTTTACAATATACACAATGTACTTGAGTGTTCTCACATTCGTAGTAGCAGAATATATTTTATGCCATTATTTTATTTACAGTATTTATACTCCTTCCTGTGTGAAAAAAATACATAATAAATAAACCACGCAAGCTATAAACAAGGAGTGTGACGAATAATTATCATTTTCACAACAAGTCAAAGATCTATCGATTGATGTATCGCATGACCTGTAAAAAGTAATTTGAAATCGACCCTTCTTTTGATACTTTGCATGTCATGTAGTAACTACCGGAAAAATTTAAAATGTTCTTTCTTCATAAAATATTTATCGCCATAAAACTTGATGAACACAGCAGACTATTCGATTAATATATCACTTGACATGCTACCATCAATGAGTCTAAAAGATGTGCATAATCGAGCAACCAACGTTTTTTTGTAATCCGGAAACGATTACCGAGAACAGAAATCAAAGATTCGAAACCGTTCTCAAATTACTGCCTATTCGAACAACGGACGGAATAACAGACTGACAGTCAAGTCAATAAAGAGCTTTCTCCACACTCCTTCATAATAGCAGTGTGTAATGCAATTCTGAACGGAAAGTACCTAAGCGGGATATATATTTTTTTTTCAAGTGATGTGTTATGCTGAAAGCTACTTTTCACTCACAACATTCTCATGTCAGTGCCACTTCTTCTCACAATAGTTGCAAGCTAGAATGATTTGATTTGACAGAAAAAGCAGTGTGTTCAGCGCATCTTCCAGTAGTAGCAAAGTTCATATACGTGCTTTGATGTGATGCGATGTTGCTTTGAATCTTTGGTCGGTCGTCGGTACCAGCAGCTTTTTTGGAAAGAAAAACGTATATAATATATTGGATACGGCATGTATGGCGAAACAGCAGCAGCATTTTTGTTTTGTTTTGACAACAGACTCAAGATTCTTTATCAGCAGAAATAGATAACGAGACGTACAACATAAATAATGCAAGTAAAAGAAAGAGCACATGCAAACACAACTTCCTGTCATAATAATAATACTAAACATTAGTAAATTAATGTAATGACGCTAATAGTTTGTTTTTTCTTTTAGCAAAGCAGTCACAACAAGTTACAAGGCTAGAGAGAGAGAGAGAGAGAGAGGTACAAAATGGTTGTATAATAATAATGATGGCAGCAGTAAAGAGCGTACAGAGTTTGCTAATTATTTTATACGAGATGAAATGGTTTCTAGTCTTGTTCGCAGCAAGCCTTAAAATTGCCTAGATCTTTTGACGTCATTCTCACAGGGAAAAGCCAAACACGTCCGGTAACGTAAATATTTCTAGATAAGTCTGGCACTAATGTTTTCACAAGGACAAAGGGCAATTGCATGTTAAATCAATGAGGTATGTATTATTTTTCTTGGTACCAAACGTATAAGTAGGTAGCTACGCTGAAAATGCTACAATAATTTTGTAGTAAAATCTTTCCAACGATGGAATTATGGATATCTGTAGTGCTAAAAAAATAGAGTCGAATGGCCTAAAGCAGACTAGGTACGTATACAGAGGCACATACTATAAATTTTGTCTTCTATTCAACCTTCGTTAATGAGGTTTTTATTATGCGTGAGTTGAAGAAATGATAATGTAATAGGCATTTACCTGTTTTCTATGAAAAGTAGGCACCGGAGATTGACTTTTCAGGCGAATCGAAATACGTAGTCACATTTGGTCGGAAGACATGCTACACACATAAATGTATAGGTATATACAAGGTATACATACATTCTATCGAATGGGAAAAGGACGCTAAACAAGGCAGAGAGACGCGCTAAAACACATAAGCATATGTACATCGATATCCATATTCAACTCCATTACAATTCAAAGCAACAAGTGAAAGGACAACAATACATATTTCCAGCATCACTGATTACTATGCTGAAGAAAATCCGTGTACTTTTCTTGCAGACAAAAAGTTTCTCAATAAAGATTAGGACACAGCAACTTACCATATGGGTACCGGAAGGAAATTGTTTGGGGGAGTAGTAGTAGCAGCATAGCATCTCAAGAGTTTCTATAAATGAGTCAGTTTTGTGCTGCTCTGCTCGGCTCGCTGCTGCTCATATTGAACACATTTTCTGTTTACATGACACAGATTTGAGGGTAACATAAGACATCTAATAATGCGGTTCTGCAAACCTACTCTGTAGAAACAAAATATAATAAGCTATTTAGTTAACGTACACAATCAATGCAAACTACTACTAGTTCATTTTCTAAAATCCTTCCGTATGGTTTTTATACAATATGGCAACTAGCTGAATGGCATAAGGAAACTATGTCATATGTAACTTGTCAGTAAAATATAATATATTCCCCTCAATTTACTATGATGTGGTTATAAGGGTAGGCCAATAAGAGCTTTTCAATGCTGTACAACGCAACAAGTTGAGTATTACGAAAGAAGCAAGAGAAATGGCAACAACTTTCTTTTTTGAGCTAGGAAGGCAGCTTCTTCTGTTGAGCTCTGCCAGAAACTTTCTCCAAACGACTTTTCGTGTATACTCACTAACTTTCTCCAGGACTGATAGAAAGAGCTAGGCTAGCTTTTCGTAAAAAGAAAGAACTGCTTTTAGTTGAATAGAGTAATAAACAGTAGCTCTACAAGAGCTTGAGTTGTTTGCTTT
>JAHZMT010004937.1:0-19806 GCA_027743785.1 Sinhomidia bicolor | reverse complement strand
ACTTTATTGCACTGACTACAAACACTTTTTCTTCTTCTTCTTTTAAAAAGACTACTAGGTACGCTATATAAAAATAATAAGAAGGCTTTCTTTCTGGCAAGAAGCTAAAGTAAGTAAGTAGTAAGTAACAGCAGCAGGCCAAAAAGTACTAGATCGCTTTCATCTTCTAAATTGCTAGAATCTCAAGGGAGGTCGGAAAGTAGGTTGATGGTTTGCTTTTGTAGTAGCAAACTTGAGCACAGAGCTACATGTTTTTAAAAAAACTTCCGTGAATGTATGTATGTTCGCTCATACATTTACGTATGTGTGTACGCACTAGTCACTATTCTAATACCCGAAACTTGTTCTGTGCAAATGTAAGTGCTGCTACTACACTGCCTGCTGGAAAGAGCTTTCTTCACGTATTCCAAAAAATATACATTGTGGCCTGGTGGAATCTGAGATTACACTTGACTGCTTTTTGCTGGATGGATATATGTATTCATGCAAGTATTTTTTTACCCTGAAAGATATATGAGTTGTAATAACATTTATTTAGCTAAAAAACGGAACTGGATGGGGAACAAAAACTCAAAAAACGGCAGCCAGAGTTGGTTGGCTAAGTTTGGACTTTTAGTTTTTTTTATCACGGCAGTGCAAGCTTATAGTGCAAGCAAGAAAGGCACAGACTCTAGAGGGGTACTCACATTCTCCTTCTTTTTTTAGTGTAAAAAAGTATTTTTTCAGCAATGCTTTTTCCCTCAATAATATTTTTCGTTGGTATTCCTTCACTAAAAAAAGATGTCAACTTTTTCGTTCACTTTTTTTGGCTCATGCCAATACCATTTTCATCAATACTGCATACAACTGCCGCTATAAAAAGTGATGCTAACTTTGTTACTACCTACAACTGGTCATACATATACATACACACCTTAAATTTCAAGCTGTGTCTTAGCAGTAGGTATTACAGCATAATAATAATATTAGGATATATTGAAATGACGGTGGCGGCATACATTGTATATTATGTAGCTAAAAGGCATCGTCGTCGTGTGTCAAGTGGAGTGAAAAAAAACTTTTAAGTACTACCTACATTTTTTTGGTGTATGCATAACATTGTAAAATATTATTGGAACATGAATTTTGCCAAAAGTCCTTAAGGTGGTATATATACGGAGCAGGAGGAGGAGGAGGCGTAAAATGAATAAAAAGAAGGAACGCTGTGCTGTTTTCAGCATGCATGAAGGAAAGAAAAAAAAGCATTTTACGTAAGTAATATCACAAGATGAAAACAAGGACGCAGAGTAATATGTTCAACTTTTAAAAGTGACATGATGTGATAATGTATTCTGCCTTGGGGAAAGGGACAATAAAATGTAGAACTGGAAAAGTAACAAAGTATAAGCTTGACTTGGGTCATATAATAATAATATGTAGTTTTTATATGGATTCTTTTTTTTCTCCTTTAAGATTTCTCGTGCTGTTTTGCGTTTCATTTGTCTTCTTTAGTTTTCTATAAAGAAAATGTAGGTAGGTAGGCAGGCATAAGCATGCACACATACGTAGGTAGGTGTACTTAACAGAATCAACCCTACTGCACGCACACACTACGTACAAATAATGTTTAATGTTTTAAACAAGTTCCTTCTGGCGCATATTTTGTCATTTACTTGTGAAAAAAGTCACTTTACTGCCTAAAATGTACGTGTCCTTTGGTGTATTGTTGTAAAAAAGGGATCCTTTTTGGATTTAACTCTCACCTTTTTGACTGGAGCCATTTTTTCCACGTTCACTCTGAAACAAGTGCTATGGATGTGGTGGTGGTGGCGGTAGTGGTGATGATGGTAATGGTAGAAAGAAGGCTGTAAAAGCACACAATAGAAAACATTGACTTGTCATCATAAAATGTGTGAGCTTTTGTATTGTTACAGTTTTAAATATTTATAATAATGCATGGTGCTTGACGGTAGTAGGAGCACAGGTGCGTTTGTCACGACATCCACTTCCCTTACAATACTTTTCTTTCCTCAGTGTAGAAAAAAGGACAGACGGAAAGCAGTAATTAAAATTGAATCAGTTTAAAATAAAAATCACATGTGTACATCTAGTTTGTTTGAGTTTTCACACCAAAACAAAATGTGTACGCAAAGTTGGGTTACAGCACTCGGGTGTTAATTGATCGTCGGGAATTCATTTGAGAACTTTATATCTTGCATGTTAATCGTGCTGTTTTGACAGGTGAACAAGCTTAACTTTATACGTGATTCTTTGACAAAGAATTAAACCATATGTCGGTTGTCTGTTTGAAGTTTTGTTTGTATTGCGTACGCACGGTAGAAAAAAAGAAATTTATGTATAATTTTTGTTCATTTTTAAAAAATAAAAATTCTATCAGCCCACAACATGTTTAAACTTAAAGCTCACCAGAATAGCTTTTAATTAGAGAAATAACTTATTTCCCACCTTGGAGAAGTTTCGTCTAACCGCATAATTTTTGAACAGGAAATTTCAAGGTTAGTAAAAAAAGCCACCACCACTCTCATCACCACACTCACAGCCACACTATCCGAATTTTTTTTATCGCATATTAAATTAAACCTCACACCATCATCTTCATCATCATTAAATGTCAAAAAAATATTCATGCCTTTACCTCCAATCCATCTATAAAATGGGCAGCTTTATAATCTTCTTTATGAAAGCATATAATAATAAAAAACGCACAAAGAGATTTAAACATATATCATGTAAGAAGCATAGGTATATATATTTAGTGGCTAGCGTCATCCGACATAATATTATCATATTTTTTTCAAAAAATAACGAAGCCGTAATAAATAGATAAAAAGTTTTGTCATGATTATCAAAATTCGTCTTTTGCATGAAATTAGGGATTCAAAAAGCCACATGATTACATGTATCTACCACCACCATCATTTTTTTCCTTCTTTCTCGATCAATGACGCTCCTCATTTTTTCCATAAAATAGTGTATTGCATTTTGTGTAAAATGAAAAACAATATAGATATCTGAAGAAGAGCAACTAAATAACAACAAAGTATATAGGTAGGTTTTATAATAGCAGCAAGTTTTTTTCTAATTGTTTGGTATACACCAAGCTTTTGCTGCATGCTATCATTGTATCATATCATATCATTCATTGGAATATTATTATTACATGCAGCAACTACAAGACAACAGAGTCAGTACATGAATGAAATGAAGTCAAGCCTACTTTTTTTCTTAACTCACGAACAAACAATAATAATGCTGTTGTGTATGCACGTTCGTTAAAGTCATCTTTCCTCCGATGATGGAGAAGAAAAAGTAGAAGAGGGTGCAACTTATTTACCAGGTATTTTCCATCTCTGTTGTGTTCCGTCCCAGTCATACTTGATACTTTCATCATGTTCAATTTCATTTTTTCCATTATTATTATTAATATTACTGCTGCTTGCAACAACATTCACAAGCTTTTGCAACAACAACAGCAGCAGCAAGAGCACCACGATTTGGAGGCATTCCTGCCTGCCATACCACCAGCACAGTCATTATTATCGGCTTCATGATCTGCCCCATCATCTTCATCATCATCACGGTACAGCATGATTCAAGGTGTATTACCATTATCTATACACACACACACACACTCATTACACGACGGACAATAGCTAAAAACTGGAATATGCATTTAATTCTTTTCAGCAGAAGCAAACCAAAATGTATATTTGTAGAATGTATATTATATTTTGTTGCCGGCGCTTCTGCTGCTGTTGCTGCTACCGATTCGATAGGATTTTGCTGAAATTTCTTATAACAAACGACTTCCTTTCTCTCTCTCTCTCTCTCTATCTTTCGTCGTCTTCTCAAGTCTCTTCTCAATTGCAGTTATTAGCTTTGAGTTTGTGTCGCTTCTCCAACAAGCTGTGTAATACAAAAAGAAGAAACAAGTTTTTTTCCAATTTTAATATACACTCTTGCTCATCATTTATATTATTATGAACATGTTATACTCAGCATTTTTGAAAGAAAATCACTTGTGGTAAAGCTGTTGTTGTTGTTGTTGTATCATTTGTAGGCAATACGCAAAGCACATGTTTAGTTTAAAGAGAGTTTATAATAATGATAATAAAACCGGTAAACTGTGCTGAAAGTAAAGTAGTAGTTGTAGTAGCACATATTACATCAAGTGGCTGGATGGATGTAAGTAAGTAGGTAGTAGTTGTACACAGTGCTTATATTATGTAGGTATACCAGTATTAAGTCAACTTCCATGTTCCATCAGCTTTTTTTATAGTATGTAATAAGAAGATTGAAATGGAATAAGTTTTGGATTTTTCTGAAGGAAAGAAAATTGCTTCTCGTCAACTTTTTCTTTTTACATTAATTTTCTTATAAGTCTGCATTATTATTATTATTATTATTCTAGCAAGCTATTTACTCTTTCCTTTTCCTCTCTCTCTTTTCTGCGACGACTTCTGACGAAAACATGTACTGATAACATTACGATGTTGATAGTGATACGCGTTTGTATGATAATAATATTATATGGTAGTAGTGGCGGTGTATAAAGGAAAAGATAAATGTTTCAGTAAAATAGCATAGGATAATACCATCACATCACATTTCTTTTCGATTGCATGCGGGACCATTCCATCGATATATATTTTTTTTGATTTGACTGGATCCCTGCGTGAGTCTATCATCATCATCAATCCACCATGAAAAAATCCTCAACGACAAGCCAGTTTGTAAGTAGCATAACATCAGAATCGTTTCGTGTTATATACATACATACCTATTGCTTTAAAATAGCTATACATATTAACGAGTAGGTTTTGATAAAAAATGCCAGCAGCTTTTGCATAGATAATATTAAAAAAGCTATATTAATAGTAATAATACCTACCAGCAGAAAGTAGCTACTTTATTACTTCGACATAGCACCAAACAAACCAACGCACGATGACTTTTTCTGCAACTGATTGACTGACTGGTTACTTTTTCATTACACGATAGATAATACGTTTCTGTCCTTCTATCATCAACATATCATCGTCATCAACATTCAAAGAGTCAAAACTTCATCAAAGATTTACACTCGACAAAGTGGTCAATATAAGGAAACCGTACGCCACACCACCAACACCATAAAAATAAATAAAAGTGTGTAAATTAAGTTTGCCGACTGCGACCAGCAAACAGCAACGCAACGCAATATTATACATGCATGATGGGATGAGCCGATACAAAAAAAATAAAACTTGTAATGGACTATGGAGTAGATTGATGGCAAACTATTATAAGCAAATAATGAACGTTCAAATAAATGAACTTGGCAAGCTTTATCCAAATCCGACTGTCAATTTTACTTCAAAGTCCTTTCACTTTTTTATGTACATATGAGAAGCGCTATTATCATCATCATCAGTATTAATTTATTTAAAAATGTTGGCTATCCAACTGATGAGGACGGTGGTATTTGTGATGCTGATACAGCCAACTTGGCTGTAATGAAAATAAAATGTTATCACATGGCAAGGCATATATATATATATCTTCTTCCCTTTATTCTTCTCTGTAAATAAAAAAATGCTTAAAAGTTGAAACATTACAAATATTATACATAGTTGCTGGTGCGTAACGAAAACATCAGCTAATGTCCAAAGACTCGTAGGAGGCCAAGAAAAAGTATGTTTTATAAGAACACAAAACATGTATCAAGAATTCATACCTATTTCAAATTATTTTTTGTACGATCATCATCAACCAACAAATTTAAATATGTACAAATAAAAAAATAAAATTTTTAAAGCTGCACCGCACATGTCTAAGTAATCAAATCGTCAAAAAATATCATGCTGTTCTGCCTGTTGAAAGCTGTTATGTTGGTGAATAAAAGAAAATAAACTAGTATAAGTGTCAGCTACATACAACCTTTTGTTGTTGCGTTGTTCCACTTGCAGAAACAAAACCACCGGCTAACTGCTTGAAGAGAAGAAAGGCAAAGAAAAAAAAAGTTTGGTAAGAGAAACTTAGCAGCAATAATAATAATAGTAGTAAAACATGTAGTAGTAGTAGTAGTCAGCACCAGCAGCATAAAGAAAGGCTTGTTGAACACAAGTCAGAGTCAGAAGCAGCATCAGCAAGTAGTAGTAGCAGCAGCCGTTATAATATCAATTTGATCTGAAGGAATGCTGATTGAATTCCATTCTATTCGTATAACATTATATCATGATGCATTCCAGAGAATGAGAAATTTAGCCGTGCATTTTCATGGAGCACTCGACATAACCAACAAAAAATATATATGTTGTTTAGATATTGTATTATTTTGTAATTCGTTGTTGTTTTTTGTCGGAAAAGAAGAAAATGAATGCAGAGAATAAACTGGTATTTTTTAGACGTGGTTGGTTACTTGCAAATGCTTTTCCTTTGTTTATTCCCATGTGCCATGTAATAATAATAAAATGGTTGCCTCTGTGTGTTTTTTTTCTTCTAATAATCTTAAGCACATATCTTGACTTGCTCTTTGTTGTATATATGCATGTTCAATTCCTTGTTGTTACTTGGCATGTTATTTCTTTCCGTTTTGTTCAGCCAAGAAAAAGTCGAATTAACGATAGGTCGCTTTCTGGCAACTAACGACAAAAAAGAAACACGGTAGATCCGGAGAAATGATAGCTTCAGTTGAAAATTACTTGCATGATGATAGCATAAATAAAACAAATATGCGTGATAGCCAGTGTGTTACTACAATCCTTTTCCTGCCAAGAGAGAAAACTCGTCGTTGTTGTTGGAAGTATTTGAACTATTGACTATTTGTTAAAATGCGTGCGTTCAAATATTTTTTTATAGTGCGTGTAGTATACTAAACCTAAATACCAAACACAAGTATTGTTGTCCTTTTCACCTCGTCCTAGTATCTGTGTTTATTCATGTGAGTATCTTAAGAATGTCGTTCAGTGGTTCCTTTTAAGGAACATTTTTTTGACTACGGGGTCACGGCAGGTTTTGTCACCCGTGTATCATTAAATTGATACAGTGAGAGCTCAAGAGGGCAACACCACCACCACTAGTAATAATGAGAAGCACGTCATTATAAATACTTGATATGCATACAAGGTACAGCAACACCAACAACGGTAGTGGTTGTGTTGTAGTGCAGGAATAAGCTTGCTCGCATGCATGACTCTTTATGGTTATTTTGGTATCACTATCATTATTATCATCAAATTGAGTTCATCAAAAGGCTCTTCGTCTACTTCGTCTTCTGCTTAACATATTTTGGTTTATCTGTCCATGGTGCACTCCACACCACACCAGAGTCGTCATCAACACCGTATCTTATTTATTCTTTGCCAACGCAGTCAACTACTAAGACTTTTGCTGCTCTACCCCTGCAACTTGCTTTGGTTTTTTTAAATAAAAAAAATATGGTAATGGTTGTCCTCTTCCAGTTGAGTTTTTTAATGATGAAATAACTGTTGAAAAAGGGATACATGTGATATACATCAAGAGACGAAAAAAATGTTTTGCCCAACTCACTTAACTTGTTGAAAATGGGTTTTCTTCATCACATGTCTCATCGTCGTCGTCGTCATCATCATCATCGTCATTATGCTGGTTGGAAAAGAGTTGACTTTTTACATGTCTTTAAAAAAATTCTTGTTGATGTGCACTCACCCTTTTCTTCATGCTTCAAAAACTTTTACAGAGATTTGTATGAACTGTTTATACTGGAATTATTGATTATGGAGCTCATAAAAAAACTATTTATATATTTATTGATAAACCATAGGTATTAGTCAAGTTTATAACTATTCTATAGTATCAGTATGTGTTTTACCAACATTCTTGAGCTAGAAATATTGGTTATTTTTATTTCCAGAGTAGGAAAGAGTCATTCTGTTAGGCTAAAAGTGTATAAAGTAGACAATCACCATTATCATCCCTATACCACATCAAAGATATTTCAGGAAGAGAAACGCTGAAAACTATTTGGGAGACTTGACTTGATGCTGTTTACGTTTCATTTGCGTTACTTGTGCCTTTCCTGTCATTTTTTGAAAAGAGACGACAACTCTTGTGGCCAAAGTGGTACAGAAAAAAAAATACTTTTTCGATGTTCTTTTATGGACGCTTATTATACAGTGGAGACATACGACGAGGTCATGAGGGTATGAAAAGGCTAAGACACAGACACAAACATACGACGTCTTTTATTATTACGCTCTTTACATATAAGCGGTTCTCTTCTTATCATCATCTTGTTTTAGCTGGAAAGGAGCAGACGAGAAAGGAACTTGTTAAATGAATAGGAAGGGAGAGTGAATGCATCTTGGTATCACTTTGCAATACATACAAAGTTGCTTGGTACAAAACAACCGTAACTTTGTTTATAATAAACACACATATTATTCAAAGGAAGAAGAAGAAACAATCGAACATGCATTTTTAACTGGGACGAAAAGACAAGTAGAGAGGAGGTCGGTCGACGACGACGGCAAGAAGAAATGGAGAAGAGAATAGTGTTTGTAAGCAAGGAGGGATCATTATTCTTGGAAGATACTAAATAACTGCTGCTGCTGCTGCTGCATCTATCCGTACCCATCCATTTACTTATTTTACCAACACGCATGCATGCAGCAGTAAAAACAAGTCAGCTCCAAGAAACCAGTCGAGTCAAAGTGGAGCCTTTTAGTTTTTAAGATTTTTTATTGCAATACAAAAAGATGCTTGCACATAAACTAGCTATCTTTTCTGTTTCTCTCTCTCTCTAACTGACTCCAAGACTCTTCTGTTTTTAGATAAAAATTGAGTAAGGATAAGGTATAGATTAAGTGGAGTCAGTCACTGAGTCACTCTTCTTTGCTTGTTCTTACTAAAGAAAGCTTAATATACACAAAGTGTAGTATGAATGTACCCTGTTTTGTCCCTTTTTACTCTGCTGTTGCAAATAACAAGTTAGAGCACATAGTCTTCTATTCTGTGAACGAGAGTTTTGTAACTTTGTTATTACATAAATGTAAAAACATACATTTCCACTTTAAGTCTCTACGCAGAGGTATTCAATTTAACTTTTTTCTCACTCAGTCAGTATAACAATAATAATAATCTCATATGATATGCTTACGCACATGTGCGCTACTTTTATTTTCCACCAAGAAGCATCTATAGTAAAATAATAATAATCCAGCATGCTAGTAGTAGTACAAACTTGCTGCTGGCCAAGCAAAAGGTTGAACTTCTTGTACTTGCTCTTTTTCTCAAAGAGTCAGTCATCCAGTCAAAGATTTCACAAGTCAGAGATTCTTCTTGTTCCTTTTTACTTGGCTGAAAATTGTAAAGTACATGCATAATAATATCAAATGTATAAGTCGAATGTGTGTGTATGTACGTTATCATTATTACATTTTTTCCACTCTGAAAAAAGGCTTGCGTTCTTTTCTAAAAGTATGTGCGGTGGTAGTCGTGGTGGTGGTGATGGTGGTGGTAGGTTGTGTGTATAGCAAATGTAGTATATTATTAGATAGAACAAGCCAGTCAAGCTAGCAAAGTCTTCCTCCCAAATCTTCATTGAACCTTTCATGGAAACTTCAGGTCTTTTTCTCTTCACTGACTGACTGACTGTTATCTATTTTCTTGTCCCAACTTCACGGCACAGTGAAAACCCACAATTTTCTCAAGACGTGGATATATTATGTATGTGCATCTCTCCGTGAGTGAGTGAGACACTCCAACTGTAAAGTCATCGTAAAGAAGTAGTTCAACCAAACCGGGTAAATAAATACTGACTGTGCTATAAAGCTCCACATATGAGAAACTACTCCTATTACAAGAAACAATGCATGTATTCATATATGTAGGTATACATACATACATACAATATCGCTGGAGGAAACTCTCTCTCTTTAGGCTGGTGCTTCTGGCAGGTTTTTTTTCTTCTTAACTTTCTAAAAGACGACCAAGACGACGACAACTTTTGCCCATGAACCAGGTTTCTGGGTCTATTCTTCTTCTTCTCTTCTTTTTTTTCTCCGTAAAGCTTCTTACGTTCTTTTTACGTACCACAAGAAAAAGTGGTGGTCGTGCCTTGATGGTATATAACCAAGTTACAACATCCATCTCTCTCACTGACTGACTGACTTACTACTGCAGTGGTTTTATTTAACCAGTAAGTACCACAAGAAAAAAAAATGGGAGAGTGAATCAAGTTAGGACAAAAGCAAGTGTATTTTACTTTGTGAGAACTGTTCTTCTGATCATCATCATTATCGTTTTCAGCTTTGTCTGTCCCTTTTTTTGGAACCTTTTTTTTGCTAGAGGGCTTTCTTCCTTAGAGTCAATTAGCGATCACTTCTCTCTCTTGGATAATACAAGAAGGGAAGATGGAAAAAGCGGTATATGTATTTTTAAAAGTGATTTTTATTGTACAATCATAACTATATATATCCGTACATTACTATTTTATTTCCTTACTTTATAAAAATATTTGTTGATCAGCCACACTATAATATTAGTTTGTTTGGAAAACCTACAAAAATATACAAGGTATACAAGCAAGTACGGTATAAAAGATTTAAGTATATATGATATTATGAGTGTGGTCATAAGAATTGAGCATTAGCAGGTTTATATGTGAAGATGGTAAGGGTTAGGTAGAGCACTTTATAGTACCCACCGTCGACTGCTTACTCGTAAAGTCCCCTTTTTATCTCCTCGGTGAAAAGAAGGCTTCATCTGAGACTTTCGTGTACTCTATAATTTACAGTCATTTCCACTCTCACTTATCATCTCTCCATCTGTCCGACCCGACAAACTGGCGAGGGACAATGATCAGCCAACGAAAGAAAAAAAATCAATGCCATGTCTTTCTTAGATCGCTTGTCGATACTACAGGGATAAAAAGGGACAGAGACGGATGCTTACAAGTCTGCCTGCCACACCACATTGCTGCCTGCCGCAGTGTTTTTTTTATTACTTTTGTTCTTTGCTGGGTGGAAATGCTTGGAAATTATCGAAAATGGCCAAAATTTTAGTTCTCTTGAAAATTACATACATCCTACCCATCTCTCCACTTTTTTATTAGTGTTTCGACGATAATTTTCCCTTTGGAAAGTTACAGCTCATGAAATTGTTGCATGATTTTTTTTCTAGAAAAAGAAGATAATAACGACTGTTAAGGATGTATAATAGGTAGGTAGGTACCTGTACATTTAAGAAAAATAAAAGATGACTGCATCATATAGGATTGGGTTGATGATTACAATGCCCTCAATAATGCCATGCCGTGTGTGGTGTATGTGCATGGATCATATTGTATATTTAGGTGTGCGAATGAAAAAAAATGTGAGAACGGTGGGTCTATCAGTGGTCGGTTGAACAAGCTACTTAAAGAAAAGTAACAAAAAAAATTTTTTTTGTGCAAAAACCCCAGCAGTAATACAAAAGCTCTTATTTTTTTGCAAAAAATTAACCACAGTAATAATGGCTGAAAAAATGCCTGAAAGCAAGCGATACGCTACAATTTAAGCTTTTAGTACGTAACGCAGCAGTAAATAATATAATGAATTTTCTTTCTTTTCTACGACTTTGTTGAAAGACAAAGTGTATATAAAAAAGAGAAATAAATGTAGCGATGATATATAAATATTACACACACCACACAGCTTCTGTTGATGCCTGCAGTACTTAGCAAACTGCTGCTGATATTGAAATATAAAGCTTTTATTTCAATTTACAATCTTCTTGCTGTAAAAAACCCAAAATTTACTACACTTGTGCACATCATGCAATTCTCCAAGTGAAATAGCTTGTTTTTTTCTGCCATTTTCTTCCTTCGTTTTCACCAAAGAAATATATATATGTATATAAAAGTAGCAATCATCATCAAAAAAAGTTTTTAAATTGAGGGAATTAGTTTAGTATGCAGACCGAAGCGAAACACGGAGACGAGTCAGACCGGAGAGCAAGAGAAGAATAAGTCAGTAAAGTGGTAACTCCAGTCAGTCAGTTCAACAGTTTTTTTCTTCTCGGTACTGCTGCTGCTGCTGCACCAACAGCAGCACACGGCATGATGACGATGATGATACGTACTTACTACTTATGATGGAATACATGCATATTTATATTGTTGTTGTGTGCTTGCCTACATGGCAATCATTTCTCTGTACTAGAAGTTGAATTGTTGCTGGTAATGATGATGATGGGAGATGAATCACTATTATGTATAATCACACAACAATAATATCTAGAATCATCAACAGCAACACAGAGATAATAATAAAAATGAAGAAGAAGAAAAAAATTCTTGTTACTTTTTCCATGCTACGTGTACTCACATACTTAGGTACAATTTATGTTTGCATAATACATACATTATGTGAACACCAATATGACTGTCATCATCGTTGAAGTTGAGATACTTGAGTGCAGTAATAGTAGTAGTGCTTCTTCTTCTTCTTGTGTTGAGTTTGAAAGGCAAAAAATGAAGAAACCGGAGAAGAGCCAAAAAACTCTCTCTCTCTCTCTCCAGAAAACAAATGGAAAAGATGTGGAGAGCACAAGGAGTACAAAGATGTTGTATTTTTTGACTGTTTAAATTTATTTTTTGTTTGTGTGTGTAACTGTGTGCTACGTACAAGTACGTACCTATAAATGCGTGCGTACATAGCTGAAAGCAAGTTTCTGTCATTATTTTCCATGATTGCATGTTGATGACGATAATAATAATGGTGATGATGACTCTTGATTCTTACTTCTTCTACTTCTCTCAGCCGTCTTCTTTTTCGTCTCCCTCTCACAGTAAAAATATTTCGGAGAAGGGAGTAAAAATCATTTTCTTACTCAAGTGGTTTCTTTTGCATACACATTATTTTTCCATTTCGTCATTTTTAAATACGTGCAAGTACCCCACAAACAATAATAGTAATAGTAATAATAATAATAAGGCTCACAAAGACAACAGAAAAGGAATGACCATGTTAGGCTGATGAGTGAACAAGTACACACATCCAGCTTTCTACAGGTGTTTACTCACTCTACTTGCGTGCATGGCATGCACAATATAAAACATTAAAAAGTGATACTTAAAAAATGAAAAGGGCTTTCCGTGTCCGATATTTTTATGACTGTCCGGTTACATCCTACTCATCTAAAAATTCCTTAATTTTTTATGCGTTCCTTTTTTTCCTCCTGTCAAAAACCATATGAGCTTTTTATATGTATGCACAAAAAAGAGAGGAGGATGGAAAGACATTAATAATGGAACATCATTTCCACTGTGAGTCGGCTTTATAGCACATTTTGTAGTAGTAGTAGTATGGCATGGCATAAAAAGCATCGATTCTTTACAATAATTTTTACGATTGCAAAAGGTATTCTCTATTTTTCACTTTAAACTGCTGTTGCTGCTGCTGCTGCACTAACACAATATCAAAGCATAAAAAATATATATTCCACATATTCCAATTCGCTTTAACTCATCACGTGAAAATGTGAGTATTCTCTATATTTTCTTTCTCTGTCCTTCTGTAACATATCATTACTGCCATTATTATCATTACTACTTTGCTGGTCCTGTGTTGTTGTGTTGTGTGGTTGGTGAAGATAATGGTACGGTAGGTTAAGGTAAAAAAAAGGTAAGGTAAACTATACCTATCCACATATCAAGTGTACTTTTTTGGTTTTGAGGAAAAAAAGGGATGGAACATGCATGATTGTAGGTAATGAGCACTATTTTATAATATGCAGCAGCAACAGCAGCGGTGAACAGCAGTAGATATAGATGGATGAACGAAAAATAAAAAAATAATAACAAAGATGCACTAGCTACATACGTGCTCTGGACTGTGATGATGATGATGATGACGATGTGCTCTTTTTAAGTAGTAATTTTCATTTGTCTGCTTTTTTTCTACAATTATTTGTATATCTTTGTTCAAGTGAGTAAGTATACATTATTATTAGGATTTTACTCGCTCCGTTCTTTTTCTTGATGATAATAATGATGATGAGCATGCTGGAAAGAGAGAGAGAGAAAAAAAAGAAAAAAAAATTATGTGTAATGATAAGTATATGACGACGGTTCTTTCAAATTTTTTTTTTACTTTCGATGCTGTTGGTTTGGAACACTTATAGGTATGGTGTATATAATATTTTATATTTTCAAAGTCATAGTCACCACCATCACCAAATGCCATTGTTCTCAGGCTAATTTATACTTTTCGTTGTTCGGGATTTTTAGAGTGGTGTGGTGCTGCTGATGATGACGGTGCTCCAGCTCTAACAGCAGCAGCATCAGCCATAATTCCCTCAATCATAGTAGCTAATGTCCATGTAAAATGTGGCTGTTTTAGCTTCTCACGAAAATCTCAACTAGAGAGAAAACTGTCGGCATTTGAAGTACTTACACGTACACGTACGTACGTATGTATGTATGTACACACCATAGACATTTCATTTCAGCGTATTAAAGTCATCATCAACATAATCACGATCATTCCAGTCTTTCGTCCGCCGAAGCTTCCGGACCCTATATTTAAGAGAATGCAACATCATCACCGTCATTACCGTTTATTGTTGTGTCTCCTCATGAAAATCCACACAGACAGAGAGGAAGAGAGAGAAAAAAGCATAAAAACGAGTGGTACAACAGCAACAACAACAGCAGCAGCAGAAAAAAATATTAAATAAAAATTGTAGATTATTACTGCCATTAGGCAGCTCTTATTATAATATTATACACGTTACAAAAGTATTAAAGTAGCCAAGTAAAGTAGTAGCAATAATAAAATGCTTTTTTCCTGTGTGTGCTTTCGTAAACGAATACAAAATGACAAAAGAGGACAATTTTTCGCTTAATTCATCCAAGCAAACATAAACGCTTATAAGCGAAAAGGATGCGAAACAGTTAAAAGTTTTTGAATGTTTGCTCGTTTATTTTCTTCTCTTGACGAGAAAATTTTCTACTTTTTCACTTTATCTGTCTGTCTGTTTCTCTTTCTCTCTCTCTCTCTTTCTGTCTCTTCGATGCCAACATCATCTGCACATAAAAGATTATGGAGCGTGTGTGGATATATCATTCTCTCTGCTTGATAGTTTTAAAAATGGAATATTGTCGTAAAGCAAACTGGAAGAATCTGGAAGTAATTTTTTAAAATGTTGCAGACAACAAACAGTTGAAAGAGAGAATGTGAATAATACTTATATATATATCTACATACATGGATGGCTGCATCATGGAAGCTCTTAACGAGAGACATGAGCTTATTTTCAGTTTACCCAAACCTTTCGAAATATTTTTCTCTTTAAACAGCTCATGAAATATGTGTATTGCTTTTCCTAATTATGTTTGTTTAGGTAAGGGCAGATAGGCAGCGACGTTGGAATGTCTTCTCCTCAGAACAAATACGTATATACACCTTGTAAAGTATCAACTTATTTCATTACCACCACCACCACCGTCATCGTCATCTTTACCGTTTATGTGCTTGTTGTGTGTACCATGCCGTGATTACTTGTACACCAAAATGAATACAAAGTATTCGTTTGGTTTTGTTCAGTGTTTTCATTTCAAAATGAGAAACACTTTTCTCAAGTGACTGATGTTATGAGGAGAGTGAATGAATGTGCTTTCCAACCAGCTAACTCTCCAGCTTTTTTTCGAGGATCAGCAAAAAAGGAAGAAAAGAAGCGAGTTCATTCAGCTGCAATAATTTAAGCACCCTTTATGGTGATTAGCTAAAAGCTACACGCGCTCCTAAAACTACTAAAAATACATGTATTCTTTTTTTCTTTCTTCCTTTTGCTGGCGTCTTGTTTACTTAACGTCTTTCTGTGGTTGCAATAAATGAATTCTTTCATTTTCCTTCTTTTTGCCTATCAATATTTTGTGCGGTAATGGAAATTGCTTCCGACAGAAAAAAACATTTACGGCAGCGGCATGGCATATGCTAGTGTATCCGTTGTTTTTTTCTTTAAGTAAACTGAACGCTTTAAGATGATTTGTTTGTTGATGGACAGAACATAAAAAATTGTCCTTTCTATTTTCTCTTTGCGGTTAATAGAAAATACAATTGTTTGTTTTTTCAAGAACTTGAAACACTTTTAACTTTTCAAGATCACATGTGATTTAGAAGGAGAGAGCGGTTGTACAAAATGTTATTATGGAATACGGAGTAAATAAAGTGAATTTTACATGTAACTTTATACATATATATTTTTTTCTTCTTTTAAAATTATTGCCGACGGTAATACTCTGTGTAAATAGCGTCCTAAACTTTTTTTTCTCTTCTACGGCATAAAAATTTCTGCCTATAAAATCAAAACATAAATTGGGCACCAAAATTTTCCCATATAGTTTATGTTTAACTATTTTATTTTTATTTACTCTCCGAGTAAATCCCACAAGTAAAAAAAGCATGAAAAAGTGTTAACATTTGAACAAAATGTAGGAACTTGGTGGGAGGTTGTTTAAATGTTTTCGTTTGCTCAGTCAGGCTCTTTGAGGATCAGCGGGCGGTCAATGATATACGAACTCGGGTGGCTCATACATCTTCAATTCTTACAGATACACATACATACATACGTAACTCGTTATCATCGTCTTGCTTCTCAAAGATGTAGCAATAATAGGCGAACATACAGCATGTATTTTTTAAAGCTTACTAGACTGAACAATATTTTTTTGTGAATAATGATTCAGGATAGTAATAATAATACTCTTATGTATACACATAAAAAATATAAAATAGAGAGGACTAAATATACATAATATGATGGACGGAGCGCGGTTGCTGTCTGTGGAAGATAGTAGTAATTCATTGTTGTTGATGTGATAGAGGCAAGCTATGGGATTATTATTGAAGCAGCCAGACCTTTTGGTGATGATAATGCTGAAAATAATAATCGGTAAAAAAATCTTTGGTTTGGTTTAAAATAAACTAGACATCTATACAGTTCTATAGCCTCTTCATCATCATCATCATCATCATCAACAACAGCATCAAGTAGAGTCTCTGAATCAAAATAGGTAATAATAAATAAAATGAGATGAGAAGTTGAAGGATTATAAATAAAATTGGGATCCCCCTGTTGTTGATGTTGTTGTTCTGGCTTGGCATATAAGTACGGATAAGCCTTCATCTTCTTTTCGTTTTTGCTTTGGTCATCACAACAAAAATAAATATTTCTTTCTTAAACTATCATTATGTTAGGGTATTTATATACCATTATTTTCCTTTTTGTCAGCAGCAGTGGCTTTGATCTCTGTGTGTGTGGTTGTCCGCTCATTCTCTCATTCTTTGTGCAATATTTACATACGTAATCCGTAGGGTTTCTCTTTCTCTCTCTTATGAAAAGCGAATAAGACAACAAGTACAACACAACAAAACTTAAGCTGTTTGAAAAAAACTTACCTACATGATGTTGTTGAGAGGAGGAGAAGGGAAAGGATTATAGATACAATTGGAATATCATGTAGTACATGTAGTTATGTTCATTTCATATACTTTGTCTGCAGCGTCCATAAATAAACTATGTGTGTGTGTGCATACAACTTTTCAAAGCGTATTAAATCCTCTTCTCAAGTTTTTAAATGCGCATTATTACAAGCAACAATATAACAACAGCGACAGTTTTGATTATGAAGGCATGCAAGAGGACGAAAGGCAAAAAACGTGGTGGGATAATACTAAACAGTATTTTTTAAATACATACTTAGAAACATGTACATTCATAAAAAACTTCATTTACTTTTTCTGAGCGTGCAAAAGTTGCTGATAATGATATGTGATTGTATGTAAGAGGAACTCTCGTCTCGTCTGCCGTCCTAGTTGACGTCCTGAGAATAGAACCAATCTGAATTTATGCGTGTCTATTAAAGCATCGGTCTTTTCTGGTCCGTGCCTCCCTTTGGCTCTGGAATAAATTGAATGAAAGAAAGAAAAAAAAAGAAATGTTCCGACAATGTTTTCCCTACTTCATTGCTCTGCACTAAATAAAAGTATATATACGCACACACGCATAATTTATATCCAGGGTATACAATAGTAATCTATATGCATACGATATAAATTTTCTGACAATAATAATTACAATTAGGATGATGATAATAATAAGGTTCTTCGTTATGTATTTATACTTTTTATAAACTTGAGCGGGGTGAATGAAGGCAGTTAGCAACTTTTTAAAAAGTCACTCATTCCGCTTGACAGTCTGTGAAACTGTGTAGTAGTTAGTGATGATAACGATAATGATAAAAGGGGCGAAAAAAATGCATTGTGTGTCAGCAAGGAAGTGCGTAGTGCTTTGTGCGTATTACTATATACATATATTACTACTACTACTACACTATAAAGAGAATATAACAAGAACAAGGGGTTCTTGATTCACTTAAGGATAACGAGCCAATCCAATTGAAAAACAGTCACACACATCGCATCATACACAAAGGAAAAAAGAGATAAAGATAGACTGTCACTCTCTCTCTCTATCGCTTCATGTGCTCCATCCATACTGCTATTATTCCTAACAAGTTTTCTCTTTTGATTAGGTGTTCCTACTTATAACGCTAACAACATGCTTGCAGCAGCAAATAGTGCAATACGTGAGACAACAAAAGGATAAAAAACACTGATCTAGATTTTAGATGTAGATGTGCATTTACTACTACCACTGCTACTACTACTACAAAGCTTTACCATTATTTCGTATGAAGTGTAAAAGTGGTTGATGAGGCTGATGTGATGATAATGATGACGAGGATAGAGCGTAAATGAGCAGGACAATATATACCGTGTGTACATACAATAAGAAAAGCATGTTTATTTTCCATTTCCTTAGGCTCTGAATATGACATGCATATACATATGTACAGATGAAGCAGCAGTAGCAACAGTATTTTTAGCCATTAGGTTAAGTACCAAAGAGAAGCGACTGGAAAAACTGTATATCTGGTTTTTACCCTGGTGCAAAACACATAAATAACGACATGCACGTATAATGTGAATGGTAGTAGAGAATAGATTGCTTTTTTAAATGACGGAATGGTGTACACGTGGTTAAGATGGAGTTTACTTAAGTACGTACATGTGTATATAATATCTTAAATAATAATAATAATATGTAGTGCTACTGGGGTTATAATGGTTATGGGGTTCGTGCATCTTATGTTGATTCACTTTAAGCCGTCAACAGCAGCAGCAATAATGCTTTTAGCGGAAAGAAGAGATGAGAATAAGAAGCGAGTGTTGGTTGAGCTGAGAGCAAGCTAGAATTTCTTGGTTAGCTATGGGACTCCTCATTAAAGGTTGACATAAGGGTTACCCCCCGGAACCTCAAAAGAAAGCTTGTTTGTACTCGCAAAGAATATAAGAGTGAAGATTGATGTGATGGTGGTGGTGGTGGTACATTGAAAATGTCTGTTGCTTGTTACATCAGACGTGCTTATGAAATCCAAATGGTGCAGGCAGTGTATTGATTATTGTAAAGGGAAAAATATATAATGAAATGATAAATGTGCCAAACTGACTGCCGACGACAATAAGAATATCAGTATCAGAATTTTTTTGAAGAGAAAATTACTTTTAAATCTCGTCTAATAAAAGAGTTAATGTTTTTAAAAAATCAATTGAGTTTGCTTCGCTTTGGGTGTAGTAGTAATACCACTTGTGACTAATATATATAAATAAATACCGACCATTCAGTTCAGTAAACTTTGATGAAATCAATAAAGAATTCTCTGATAGGTGTTGACGGATAACCCAGTTTCACTATTTGATTTTGTCAAAAAAATATATAAATTGTTTAGAGATCAGTGAC
>JAHZMT010004936.1:0-13915 GCA_027743785.1 Sinhomidia bicolor | reverse complement strand
ATTAAAAAACTCAAGCTTCATGCTTCTGATTGTGTTTGCTGATTATCATGTCATTTATAAACATTAAATATACCTATGTGACAATAATAATTATTGTTTGGTTTGGTTCAGTGTTCAGTACATTTGACAATAATGCAGTGCTTTGAACTTTTTTTTCATTTTCAGCTATTTATGGTGATCGCTTTTGTAGAAGTTTCTTTAAGTTTTATGATACATCTTATAAAAAGAGGCTGTTGCTTATAAACTGGTTTATAAAGGAAGTAGATCGTCCATTGCATCCAATCGCAATTTGAAAGATCAATATTGTAGTACATGTTGATGAAGATACAGGCGAAAATACAAAAATAAATAGATTTTATTCATCAGTGCAGTAGTAGCACAATACTGCTGCTGTAGTAGAGGTTTAATAGATAAAAACAACAACAACAACAATGTACCATCATCATGTATACAGTTTGTGTTTAACAAAAAATATTAAAACTAAATCCGTCTAAGCATGAATTTCTAGTATAGTTTAAATAAACGTGTACATATTTACAACGTAGGCATATTTATGATGATTGAGTCATCATTCGTTGCAATTGCATTAGTTATGCTTCATTGCGTGCTGCTCTTTTTGAGCTGGTAGTTACTTTACACAAGATAATTCTATGAATATAAAGAGGAAGCATTTTTATTAAAAATTGGCAATGTTTCTTTTTTTGTTACAGGACTTGGTGAAGAGCCATCTGATGTTTGCAGTTCGAGAGGAGGTAGAGGTGCTCAAAGAGAAAATTTCAGAACTAATGGAAAGGATAACGCAATTGGAATACGAGAACAGCATTCTCAGAGCAAATGCATCCCAGGAGACTTTGGCTCAATTGCAAAAGTCCTCTCAACATCCTGCTCCTAACGTAAACGAAGGTCATCAAGGGTTTAGCTAAGTCAAGCTCAGCAACAAAGGAGGAGGAGGAGGTGATGATGATGGTTGGAAAGTAGTCTCTGACCATACATGCGACAAAAAAAGTATATGCATACCTACATACATATATATATTCTCTCTGTTGGGGAACTTCCAAGTCATCCCTCTCTAGTATAAAAAGGCCATATTATTATATTACAATTAATTAACCTACACACCAAGTAGTAGTGAAATACATAGGAACTTGTATTATTGTATTATATTTATTTGCTCGTTCTCGTTCGTACATGTAATTAGACAGGAAAAAAATTATTATATTATTACATACTACACAATTTTTTGTTTTAATATTTTAGTGTTTTTTTCCTGAAATATGCAGGATTTGTTTTTTTGAATTCTAATATCCGCAATTTTTACTAGACGTTAGTTATGTACATTATATTGTTGTAAACTACATAAATATTCATAATACGTACATGGAAAGCAAGCCACTTGCGCGTAGCTCTGTCTCTAGCAAGCAGGTAAAAAACATTATGGTTGATTATGTAGAACATAATAATACATAATTGTCCCTGAAAATTCCCTCTTTCCAAGTTGCATTGCATGATGATGATTGTTTTAAGAAGAAAGGCATGCATGCATTTGGCTGTTTTTTTTGTCGGTTAAAAAATATTGATTGGAGTATACTTTTACTCGGCAACTTGTCCCCGGTTATAATATATATTCATACGATATATACAGAAGAGAGGGCAACAATGACTACTAATGATCTGTGATTTAATTTGTTTTTCGAATAAGTCGCTATATTATATGTTGTATACCTATGTACATTTAGCAGTTAAGCAGCTTGATAGTGTTACATACATTGACGGAAAACCTTACGTACGCTTTTTACAAACGGTTTTCTATTTATAATTATTATTACTATTATTACTCTACAGTTACAACAACCATACAACTAACTACAATTTATTGTGTCATCAAATCTTCACCGCTATATATGTGTAAAAAATAATATTATTATGATGAATGCAAGCTTATTATAATAATTAATAAATATTATTATTAGTTTTAAATACATGTCACCACACACACGCTGATCTATAAAGAACGTTATATACTCTATAAAGAGTCAAATTGAATTTAAAAAATGTATACTAATATCGCAATTTCAGTTTTTAACAGTTAAAAAGAAATTATTATTATTATTATTCAAAAATTCGCAATATTTTAGACATTCATGTAATTTATAGATACATACAAGTGGTTACGTACGATAGGGAAGGGTGGTAGTAGTGGTGTATATGCCCGCTCGTGAAAAAATGGTATATAGTTTTTACTTTGGAGTTGTCAATGAAAAATATTTTAAAAGAAGATACTACTATTTCTGCACGCTGGTCCAAGGTTTGTAACAATTCCTTTACTCATATATACACAACACTAACTAATCGTGGAAAAGGTATACAAAAAAGCATAATAGATCCTTTATAATACGTTTTATTAGAACTGAGTTGATAAATTACAGATAATCAATTATTTAATTAAAAGTGCTGTCAACATTGCATTAATTCCCAGTGTATGTTGTAGTATATTAATGTGAATGCATTTCTCCTTTACGTAAACTGTTATACTTCTTGTCATTAGCACGAAAGCTGTGTGTGTGTGTAGTGCCAGTGCACCATGTTACTACCATGTACCACAGATCTTTTTTAAAACAATGAGTAAGAATTATATACATCGTTCGTGTGTTGTGAAATATTCTTGAAACTAAACATGTTGTAATAGCATGAAATGCTTTCTGAAAATTTTACTTATTCTCTATAATATATATTATTATTATTATTGTACCATGAATGAAACAAATCGATTAGAATGTCGAACCGAGTTGATGATAATGAGAATGTAGAAGCTCTTGTTAAATTTTTTGTGTTCTTTCTCTCTTGATTATTTCATACCATTGACTCTATTAAGACAGGAGAAAGATGTTTGTACTATTGTAAACATAGAAGGCTACTATAAAAGGCGTTGATATTGTAATTGGAAATGCTGCCACCGTTGTTGGTAAAGGAATTCTAATGACCTTAGATCTCTGTATTGTAAAAAATACAAGTGTAAAAATGAAGAAAAAAAATTGTTTAATATTGGGCAACAGTATGCAGAAAGGGAAGCTGGTATCGCAATCGTATATGTTGTTGTGTGTGACTGACGAATGATAGAGTTGATGGCAAAGTTTTTGCCCGTTTTGAAAAGACTGTTTATCATTATAATATTCATAAGCGGTCGAGAATAAAAAAAAAGTTTTGCTAATGCTGAAAAATATTTGTCAAAGTTGTTTTTATGTATGTACTTTTATTTCAATTTGTCATTTTCTCCGTTCATTCATAACGAACCATAAGCATTATTATTGTTGTGACCATACTACCGTAATAAAGAAACGGGATTAACGGCGACAATTCATCAAAGTACTTTTCATACAAGTAATGAAACGAAAGCATATATTCTATGCATGCGACAAACAGTTTATTGAAAGTTTATGGCTACACAGAAAAGTCTGCTCTGCTGAGCTGTTTGATGGTGGAAGTGTGGTATCGTACAGTAATTTACATAAAGTTTAGCATTGTGAACCCATATATGTATATATCTTTCTTCCGTATAGTTGGGAAAATGCCTACTTTGATTGATTTTGTCCAATCGATTTTTTTATTCTTTGCGTCATTCAAGGATTTAATCTCACATAATTGTCTGCCAATATGATCGGAGGAAAAAGACACCCTGCTAATCATAACGTCTGATATCGACATCAAATATACACCACTCTGACTTTGTAGATAAGCAGCCCAAAATGTGCTTGTGTCTGTCCGGCATCAGGTATAATTTCTCTTGGTTGATTACTGATAAAAATGTAACAATTTTGTTTTGCGACGTGATATTTCTTTCAATTGACATGTAATATAGATTCAAAGCTGTTTTCAATTCAAGTTATCTAATCAATTTGTCATCAGAAATACCTGATAAAATATTATGTGCGCAGTGTAAACTATTTAAAATAATACACTTTAAATCTCAGTCAGATAAATTTATTGGTTACTTAATAATATGGAATATTGTTTTTTGGGGAGTGTGTAGAAACGGAAAATACCTTATGCCATTCCTGAACTTTTGTTTGAGATGCTTGTCATGTGTGCTTGTGTTAATACATAATACATTTGTATTAAAACTCTACGCGTTATAATAATAATTATTATGCTTGTCCCTCTACTACCTAGTCATCGATTTTTGTATGTATTCTTTGGCCTACAATATACAAATGCTGTTATACATACGCTATCAAGTTTTATTATTATTATTATGGAGTAAACTTGCGAAGCAAATAAAATATTTCCCAAAAAACAACATGATATGGTCAACTTGCTGAGTGGAACAAGTAGGACAAGGCTGCCATACTATAATATAATCCACCCAAGTGAATGGTTATGACTTTTCCCTCATAAGCTAAGAAAATGCTTTTTCGTTACAGTGTATGCTGAAAAAGCAATTAAAACTCTCTAATTAACTAGCTGGCAAATCCGAATAGTCCTCCAACAGTTTGCGATTGTGCTTATCTTTTTTTATATTTGTAGTCGTTTTTTGTAGTCCAAAAGCAAGAAAGAAATTTGTATTTTTTTGCAATTCTTATCAATCAAAATACTTTAACAGAAGAAGGACAGTCACCTTCAAGAGTGAGTTATTTTTTATCCTTACGCAAACTTTTCACAATAACCAGCAAACAAACACTTGAATCATCCATTTCCCATAGTGTACATTACAATATTTATTGGTCTTTCTGCAGCCGAATGTGAATTTCTCTCATCGAAATGTCGTTGGAAATTTCTTTCGAAGGGAAAAGAATATTAGTAACAGGAGCGGCTCGTGGTAAGTTAACAGTACATTTTTTATGACATTCCTATATTCTAACAGCAGCGGTAGTAGTAACAGTAGAGTAGCTGTTGTGACACATGTACATACAGCTATTACATTGCGCCATCATCAAAAAAATGGAAAGACCAAACAACCGACAAAATAGTAGAATAATAATAAGTATGCAGTAATATCAAAAGAGAGCTGTATTCCTTGGCTTCTTTCAAGTTTTATCAACAGCAACTAGCAAATATGTGTATAGATATGGAAGCGTCTAGTGCAGTTAAGCATGCATAATATAGTATTTTTCTTCCTCTTTTTTTTGCTTTCCGATATGCTGCTCCCTTCCAAAAAAATGTTATGAAAGTTTAAGGAGAGTCGGTCGGACTCATCCATTTCGACAAGGACATAATAACGTGGAGTTTTGTTAGAGTAAGCCTCCAAGTCTGCATGCAACCGTTGGGTTTTTATTGGTTTTGATCCCATAAAAACGTTTCTCCATAATATTTTCATTTACACAGTACCTCGCCTTCGCCCACAAACTTTTTTGCTGCTTATTGCATTCTGTAAAGTTATGGAGTTGCCAACTGCCACAATGCCATATCAAATAAAACACCAAATACACCGGTAAAAAAACGACAGCAAATTTTTTTCCTTCTCTTGTTTGTTTGTCGGGGAAAACTCTAATGAATTTGCAAAATGTTGATAAAAACATATTTTTGAAGTTTGCGAATTTATCAGGCGCATTATAAGCAGAGAAAGGCATTATGCAGAAATTTTCAAAGACTAGTGCTGGCCAGCAAGAGCAGTAAACTGGATAATAATTCAAACTACTATACATATAAGCTAATAGTAAATACAAATATACATACAACATAAGTATTGTATGTACGCACAATCTAGAACAACATTCCATACAAGAACTGACCCAAGTCACGCCACTATTAGCATTTGTTAGTAAAAGATTTTTCATTGACAGAGAATGTTTGGTTTTATGTTTTAGGTAGGTACTATGTTTAGCTTAATTTAACTTGGCACTTTATCGCTTAACGAGAATCGTCTTTTACTGCATATTTTTATGGAAGATGTGATAAACCTTAGAATTCAGTTTTCCACTTTAAATTCAAATTTGAAAATATAAACATGTTATATATATTCTCTGTGTCTATAATTATACTGTCTATCAAAATAGATTCTCTGTCGTGTTTGCCTAACCGTATTTCGTTGTCGTTGCAAAAATTTGCTAGTTGTTTGATATTTTGGATCAATTAATTTATGCTAATAGCAGTAATACATAATAATAATAATAATAATTTGTTTTTCGCATCACTGAATTTTCTCATCATCGTACATTACTTGATGTTTTCCACTACCAAGGCCTAGGTCGAGAAATTGTGGAACGACTGGCGGAACAAGGAGCGACAGTGTTTGCTTTGGGGAGAAATGCCGAATATTTGGCAAAACTGAAAGCTGACTTTCCTTCTGTAAACACAGTCTGCGCCGATATGGCGGATTGGCAATCTGCTAGAGCTGCTGTGGAAGGATGTGGGCAGATTGATTATCTTATAAACAACGCTGGTGTTGTTCACGTGGAGCCCTTTATGAACGTTTCCAAAGAGCATTTCGATGAGTAAGTAAAAATCTATCATCACCAAAATGTCGGTTTTATTTTCCATGCTATTTCCATTTCCTCTCAGTAAACTTCTAATTTTTATGTATTTAACACTGCTCATTCCATTACTATATGCTTAAAAAAACAGCTTGTCAGTATATAATAATGTAGTATGCTTAGCAAAGCAATCTTGGTTCCAACATAAACTTGTCATCATTAAAGACGCATTTTCTCCCGCAAAATTTAGTAGTAACGATGATGGTTACATTAATAGTTTGATGTAGTAGTGTGTGGAGGAATGAATATTGTACATATTCATGCTACTGCTTCGCGTAAAAATGCTCTTTAAAATATTATGTGCTATTGTGGAACGATGTTGGAAACGATAAAAAGAGTTGTAAAACAAGTGCTGCATTTTATTGATTTTTTTTCTCTGTCTGTCTAAGAGCATGGCGTTTTTATGGTTGTTGGCTGGTGAAAAGCACTTGGTAAAAAAACACAGGAACTGTAGCTTTTCCGAAGACCCCCTAGTATGGCCATAATGCAAGCAATTTTTATTTCATTTGATCTTTGAATGTTATTTTGGATTTCGTTGAACCTGTGACTTTGAGCCTAGCCGGAGGTCATTTTTACATGTATACCTACCTATCTGTTTTAATACTGTTCATATTGTACATATATAGGCCCTCAAATTGTGGAGAAAAGATTAGAGATTTTTCATATAAACAAACAAAAGTGTCCATATTTTTTACTTTTTAAAAGTGTACACATTTGTTGACCTTTGAAAGGGCAAAAATAATGATTAAAGTATGTTCAATTGAAATAGTCTTGTTAATGGATACATCACATTTTAGAATTTCAGCAAGCAATAATCATTAGAATCTTCTACCAAAATGATCATGCAATCATGTAAACGATGCATGATTGTGTCATTGCCGTTGTTGAAAAGGATGAACTTGAGTACTAGTAAGTAGTATGTGCATGTAGTTTTCCGTTTTGTAATAAAATCCTCTAATTATTTCCTTACAGGCAGTACAACGTTAACATAAAAGCAGTGGTGAATGTAAGTCAAGTGGTGGCAAAAGGGATGATTGAACGGGGAAATGGAGGATGTATTATCAACGTGTCTTCTTTGGTAAAAGTCAAATTCTATTTCTGTTTTATTCATTTTTTTTCTATTTCGTTATCACCAGAAAAAATATATAATGAATACGTGATACAAGATGCATATAACGTCCATCGTTAATTTATAGAGTACATTGATTTCACACGTGGAGCTACACAAGTGTAAAAATATCCTAAATAATACGAGGTATATAACCTACCACACACAAAGCATAACCTTAACTGTAATTTCGCAACGATTTTTTTCTAACACCACATCACAATATAATAATAATTTAGCAGTACATGTCGGTACATGTGTGAGTGAATGTGTGGCTAATATAATATATCTTTAAATAGACGAGATGAAAGGAATTGTTTTCCGTTTCTGCCAGACTTCCCGTTTCCCCTCTTATTTTCTCCTGTACTCTCCGTGCAAATGTGCCGTATTGAAGGTCACATTCAGTTTAATTGGGACTCGTTCTATATAACGCTTCAGATCCTCTTTTGTCATGCTTGTACGCGCGCGTTATATGGTGTTGCGCCTCAGTTAACTTGTTTTTACAACCTCGATGTTTCATTCCAATTATCCATCTACAAAGATTTAGTAACATTTTAATGTGATTCGAGTTTCAATTTGAGAGATTAATAAGTTTGCTCCCTCAGAAATACTTTTCTTGATAGTTGCTAATCGGAGAAGTCGTACTGTTCTCATTACGAAAATAAAATAAAATATATATGCACGTTGACAATGAGACTTAATACACACGGTATTGCTAAAGGTTTTTTGAGTGATGAACACATTTTGAAGTTTTTTTTTTTTGAAAAAAAGAAAGCAAGTTTCATTACATTTAGAATTTTATTTTTGTGGAAGCTTCTGTACTACTCTGACTTTATTCTTTTTGTAGGATTTAGTTTTACTTCTAATGACATGATGTCACTTTATCTTTTATAAACATTATCTTTTAGTTTACGTTGACAGTTAAAGAAATAATGAACAAGTTACAGCACCGCCACATTCTGGCTTATATGTAATTTAATTTGGTGCGTGCATATGTCCTTTCACGGATCCATTATTATCCACTTCTTGGAACTCATGTCGTTTGGTAACTTCAGCTTGTGTCTCTGTGTCTTACTCGTTGAAAGCGAAATAGGCCGAAAAGAAGATTCTTGTTCTTTTTTGCAACGACGTGCCTGACAACGACGTTATAAAGTATAGATAAAAGTGCCGGAATTAGGTAAAGAGCAAAATACCAAGAAACCGTCACCAGAGAGTACTTTAGCAAAAACGCAATTGAAAAGCCAATGATAGGATGAGACGTGCCGAATGATTTCAGCCATTGATAAGAAGATGAAGAATTGCTGAAACTTCTTTTATGCCCGTTGTAGTTTCTTTGAACTTGAAAGGATATAAAAATTTAAACATGTCATGAAAGACTTTGTTGTAAGGAATGATTATTATCTTTACTAATATGGAAGAGAAAGTTTTCAAGGATTACAGTGGGCTTAGATAAATTAAATAATACACCTTGCCCTTGCTCAGTCTTCAAGGTTTTCTTCGTATTTTTCAATGTGTTATGTGGAGTTGGAAAGTTATTTTTTACCATACGAGCTTCCCTATTATTCCCATCCACCAAATGCGTTGCAATGTTTCTCGGATATGAACCATCGTTATTTTCTGTGATGTTGTGATGAGTAAGTTTGTTGTAATTCAGCACATCTTTCAGTTGGAGGAGCAGAGTTAGAAAGAAAGCATAAAACAGACAACTTTTTATTCTTTTGGAAGTAAACATGTGTCTGTGGTCATTGGAGTACTGACTGTAGAAAGTGAAATAGTAGCGTCTTTGGAGAATCGCGTCCAAGTCATCAATATAATGATCAATATAGTCGGCTTCATTATTTGGAGGCATGATACTTAAGATGATTACTTTCCTATAACTTTGAGTCTTTGAGAGTGAAATTAATTTTTATAATGGAATTATTGCATGGTACTTGCTGGAAAAGCCAGACAGGGATTAGATGCTATTTTATAACATACTATCTATTCCTTTATCTGTACATAACAGTGAACAGTTCTCTGGGAAAAGCAACAGCTTCTTCTTGCATAAGTTGGCATATTGACAATCCAATCATGACCTGTCTTTCAGTTAAATGAGGTGCTTTTGATTTATGACTAAACTGTACTAGTTTCATAGCAATTCTTTTTTATCTAATCCATCGGAAGTTTTTTTAGTTTGGGCAGCCAAAGAGGTTCACATAGTACGATATGTAGATCAGATATGTATGCAGGTCTAATGCTAAGGTCTAAGGCTGCTTTGGCAGAAACTCGTAAGTATAGAGCAGAGAAAAATATTTGAGATTCTAATTGTCATAATAGTACTCCAAATGATTTCTCAAGACGCTTTCAAATAATATGATTTTAAGCTAATCATCGATACTATGTTTTTAAAAACAATAATACATCTTCATGTTCTTTAAAACATGCACGCATAAATATGCATTTAATGTATTGCAACGTTGAATTTTTTTTTGTTAATAATAATTTTGATTTGGTTTACAGGGTGCAAAGGTTGCCGCAAAGATGCTCTCTATTTACGACAGCTCAAAGGCAGCTTTAGATATGATTACTAAAAGCATGGCCCTAGAGCTTGGGCAGTACAATATTCGAGTGGTTTCTGTGAATCCCACAGTTTTCCTCTCGAACATGACAAAAAACTTCCTTGAAAGAAATCCCGGTGGCGGAGATCAGTATCAGGATAGAACACCTCTTAAAAGATTGGCAGAGAGCTCGGAAATCATCAACACAATATTCTTTCTCATGAGTGACAACGCACCAATGATTAATGGAACGTCTGTGTTAATCGATGGAGGTTATGCTGCAAACTAATTTAGCATCAACAGTTGATCCCAATCACCTTTATCAATCGACCATCCTCTTGCGTCAAAAAGACGTTACGCTTTAAGTGAATTACAAGGAAAGCATCTTACGCTGCATTGTATAACATGTACATTTTTTCAACATGCAATAAAATTGTCTGTTATAAAATCACATATAACATCTCGTTGTAGTTGGAATGGGATTTCCTGAATAGTTTTACGAAACTATTGACGTCATCAATAATTAATTCATTTATAATGCATTCTTCACCGGATTTATTAATGAAATTGTAGGATAACACGGTTATTGTTTAGTTCTGTGGTTGCACTTTCGTAACGGAAAATAGTCTTTGAAAAGTGCAAGTGAGAAAACGACAGGACTGTGTTTTTTGCATCCATGAGTCATGTCAAGAAAGGATCACATCACCACCACACACCATCACCAAACCACCACCACCGAGTGAGTCACTTGAGTCTTTCTTACCAAATCCTCTTCTAGCAATGTGAAACCAATAAACATGTCGTCTAAATGCATGCAAGCATGTAATAGTAAAAGCCAGAACTATTTTGTTGTACATCCCCTGCGCACACGTCCATGTAATAAATAAAAAAGTGTATTTTAAGTCGCTGACTTCCTGTGCAAAAAAAGCACACTTGAACTTGTAAGAAAAGGGAAAGCAAATTCTATTCATAAATTTGTTGTCGACTTTATTCGCAACTGTGCTTACGAAAAATGGCGAAAATAGATTGGTGACACAACAAGACAAAGCTTCCAACCAAAATGAAATTTGTAAATAGAACGCAAAAGTTAATTGCTGGTGTGAGGCTGACGATGGGAGAAACGGTCTGTTGGTAAGTTTGTTTTGCTTTGATGCATACAGAGAATAAGTTTTGTTACTTTTACTTTAGACCAGCATTATGCAAAATTTGTGAAGCGGATAGACCACGATGAGCAGCTTGTTTGCAACATTGAGTATCAAATTGCTTGTCCTCGCCACTTCTTCCACTTTACGCACACACACACAAATCTACTATTACTATGCTGTTTACTAGCAAACAGAACGTTAACGTCAGTTGGACGTTAAAACAAAAGACTGGTAAAATCAACCTTCTTAACTGTCGCATTGCAGTCATTTCTTATTGAATCTTCATAATAAGTATGTAATATTATTATGACTATGTGAATGAGTATAAAAGACTCGGCTTGACTACTCACAGCATAATTTCCGGAGTCGGATGTGTTTTGAATGTACACCTTTTTAAAAATTCTTCCTGCTATATGAATATAATTTAAATTTATCTTTATATATATGCCTACTGCACTGTTCTACATGAAATTCGGAGGAGTCTTTATTTTCTTGTAAAGACAGCAGTCAAAGAAGCCCGACAAGCACGTCCTCAGATAAACGACACGAGTGTCAGTCAAAAAAAATTGCGAGGACCTTGACGTTGCATTGGCTCTTTTGTCAACATGATTTTTTAACCTTCATAGAAATAAAATGTTCTGCTCAACACCAAGCAGACATAGGTAGTTGAGATGACTTGGAATGTAAATGGAGTAGAAAGAAATTTGGGAAACAAGATGTACAGAAAACACCATTTAGGTTTCTTGTCGATGTCATTATTACTACGAGAAAATCCACTTAACTGCACGAACGTGTCTGCCTCATTCGACGTACAACAGCAAGCCAAGTTAGTTGTCGAGGTATTTGAATTTGAATGGGATATTATGATGATGATGGCGATGGTACTTCTTGCCAATTACCGATAGTGTACCTATTTGCAGCTGTAAGCACAACGGTGAGCATTTTCTAAGGGTTTATTTATAAATCTACAACAGCGTTACGTAATGTAATTCAATGAAAAGTTTAATATCGACAATGGAAAATATAACCAGAGAAAATGTAAATGTGAAAATACCATGCTATTCATAGTTTAGCATAATAATAAAATACATGATTTACAACGTAAAAATACAATTAGTTTCTGTCCAAATTTTCCAAACAAAAAAACGCTATACAAAGGGTCTTTAAGTTTTTATCAAATCAAAATACATAGAATGAGTACAATACAGTGAGTACAACAGCATGACGAATTTTTGCTCGGCCACTTTCTCCCGGATACCTAATAACATGGCATAATATACTTTATTATGATTTTGATGCTACTCGCCACCACCACCAACCAACATAGCACTTTTCAATTCAGTCCATCATTTACAGCGTAAGCGTTCAGATTGTATGAAAATCAACAAGCAAATCGACTAGCATATTATGCTATTGTGGTGTGCAATAATTTTGCAAAGATTCACTAAATGTGTGCTACGTTCGTATTCTTTGCATGCTTTGTCATACTGTCATACATGATTGAACATTTGCACAATGATGCGTACTTCCCGAATAGGTTATTATTATTTTTTGTTAACTGCCTATTAGATCTTTACGCAGAAAAGATTAAATGCAAGTTTCTTGCCCAAACAGCATCTCTCTCCTTTTCAAAGCACGTCCCTGCATTGCAGCTAAAGGATCTTTGTAGATATGCTGCTGAAAATGTGTTGCAAAACAAAGTCCAAAAGTACTAACTAATAAGTGTATTTTAAGGATCTACATATTTGTAATGGCACCTTCATAATATGTTATGTCATAATGGTGAATAATAGTGATCATGTAGCAAATTGGTGAGTCCAACAAAAGGAAGGGCTCATAATAATGTACAACAACAACAAGATGATGGAGGTAAAGCCGAAAGTTGTTTTTGGATTAGTCATCTTCTCGCAAAATACCGTCATCCGCATATCATCCCAGTTACAAATGAACATGTTGAATACTGGTGGTGGTGACCCAAAACATGACTTGCTTAAGGACCTCAGGAAAGTCCTAATATGAAAGGAGAGCGTGTTATTCCCAGAGCTATTTACTTGCATCACCTGCCTTATGTATCCTTTATTGTGTCCTAGTTGAAGGTGAAGCTTGTTTAACGTTACAAAACAATGTTGCATAATCTGAACAGAGCTATAAAAAAATCATGGCATGCAGTTCAATGAAACCGGAGAATTATCGGAAGTAAGCATTTATGCCACCTTACTGACTATATACGATTTGTTCACCTGCTGCTGACCTGGCTTGCCTGAAAAGGAGAATAGAATCCTTTTTAGTATAGAAGTAGTAGTAAGGCAACTTTTCTTGTTATTATTGTAGTGACACAACACAAGAATTCTTGTTTCTTTGTGTTTGCCCAACAAAAATATTTTGTCAATATTGGAATGGTCGTACTTGGTTCTGGGATTTTACATTATTTTCAGAATAAAGTATAAAAAAAGGGGAGCGATCATATGCATGTTTATACATAATGCATGCATATGAAAAAAAAAGGATTTTGAAGGCGTGTGCACAAAATGAAAATTCCTCTGTACATTGCAATACAGTAACTATGAATGGGCAACGTTCAGCAGCGTATGTAATAATATGAAAGTTGTTACTTTTATCACGTAATATATAGTTACACCAATGGGTTATGCAGATGCT
>JAHZMT010004935.1:0-13543 GCA_027743785.1 Sinhomidia bicolor | reverse complement strand
CTTTTTAATCTTGCCTAAATGACTCCAATAATTTTAGAATCTTGCTTAAATAACCCCAATAACTTAAAAATCGTGAATAACTTCTCTCTGTCACATCTTTGTAAAAGTTTACTTTTTTATTTGCAGATAGAATTTTAAGAATCTAGGTTAGGTTTTCGTATTATCTAATTATGTGCAATATAACAATCTGCAAGTATGATGCTGGAAGAAAATATGCACTAATGTACGTGATAATAGTGATTATCTCAATACACAATCAAAACAAGCATTTTAAGATTAAGATTTTATTGGGTAAACTACTGCATACAAAATATACTTATGGTATGTTCTTATATTGTCGAAAAAAGCATTGAAAACATTGACTACCTACACACTCAAGGTAATGGTACCAAAAATGATTCAAGTGCTTTGTAAACTGGCATTTTAAATCATGATACTATCATACTGAAAAAGTTTAAAGTCATCTTTGTATATTTGGAAAAGTTGCAATTTCTAGACACCCACAATAATAAAATCGGGATTAAATAAACTACAAACAACTCATATTTAATTTACAAAATTGTTACATGTACAAATTTAATACCTTGTCTGTTGTTATATTTCTGAAGTAGTCTTGGACAGATTTAAAATCCTTGAGACTTTTGTTATCTTTACGAAATCTTTGACTTGAAGTGACACTCGCGTTGTACCCAAGTTTCGCTAAATGAAACTCATGGTCGTTCTCCAGATCCTCTTGTTTTATTACATGATTGTAATTTACGCGACATAAACCACACAGTAGGGAGATGGGTTTCCAATGCTCATCGTAATCTGCTGGCTATAAAAACAAAAAAATAAATTTACGTAATATGAGTCATTTTTGCCAATTCAAATTTAATGTGTTTCAAGTGTAAAGAGGTTTCATTGGTATAATAATACCTAGTTTGCTTACATCAGTTTTTATCAGATAATCTATGAATTCTTCAAACGTGGGTTCCTTTCGTTTATTAAGTTTTCTGTTTTTCCTAAATGCTCTGTTTATTTTTACTCCGTAATGCCTGTAAGTAGAAAACAAAAAAACTATTGCGTAGTTAATTGCTGACGTTGCATTCAAATAAAAGTATATAGGACAATCTACTAGGACAGAAAACTTGGCGAAAACGAAATTCCTGGTAAAGTAATAAGACCACTTTATGCATAACTGTCAATATGACAGTAATAGATGGGTAAATGAAAAACAATCTTTTTCACAAATTGTATGATTATTACAAACCATGTAATGCTATTTTACCCATAAAAGTACATGCTGTCGAGTCTAGCTTTCCTGTCTTTCAGCTTATCGTCAAACGCACTTACTAGACGAGATAAAGGATGACGGGCTAGTACAACTTTTTGAACAATTTTCGAGCTGATTAGGTCATTAAATTTCTGGAATTACAAGATGTAATAAAATATATTCACTGGCAGCATTTAAACAGTAAAAAATTTGAAGAAGTGTCGTTTTGAGAAAGGCAGACCTTTGTTCCAACGTTTCCAAAATACTTTCTGAGAACCACTTGGATAGGAAAACTGATGTTTCTAAGATCGCTTTTTAATTGCGGCTTCAAATTTGGGATGTAATCAAGAATTTTGTGACTCCACGATGTACTGGCAGCCTTAATAATCAACAATAAATAATGAAAATGAGTATAATTACTAGCATTGTAATTTTCTGTAAAAACCATTTTCATACATCTTTACTTGGAGCCTTTACAAAACATTTTTATGCATTTATTTATTTTATATACTTTTGGAACGAGACACCACAGTTGTTGCAAGTTGGGAATGTATATAATGTTGTCACGTATAGTTTTCTCTCTTCTGGCTTGTATCACTCTTTTTCTAGCAGCTTCATCCTCTTCAATTTTCTTCGTCAATAAATTAGAAATCTCGATATTGACTGGTTTTATAACAGTGTCCCTCTGCTCACTATTTTTCCTCGTGCAATAGACATTCATATTGTTAGTTAAGTTCAAGATCTTATGTTCCCATTTTACTTGAATTTCAGCTCGTTCTAATTCCCGTGCCTCCTTTCGCTGATGAGATTCAATTCGTAGTAAAAGTGAAGAACCAAGAAACCACATGTACACTACAAAGCTGAAGATGACACTTTTCAAAAGCGCAATTAAGTTTGGAAAATATAGGCAATACTTTAGTATTTGTATATTCATCTAGAAAATTCATGTTCGTTTTGACAATTTAGCTTAAAGTTTGTAGATTTTAGGTTGCTACGATTATGTCAATTGAAATAATACAATATTGTATTTACTAGTAAGTCTTGTAGTTCTGTAGTAGTGGTGACGCTGCGTTGTTGGCGCAACTGCATGACGACGACTTTTTCAGATTTGTTTTTCATTGCATAGACTAGACACTTACTAGATACGAGGTCCAATTATAACGGTCCTCAGTGCGGAATGAGTGATGTAACCGTTAGAGTCGTAATAAGAAATGTTCTCAAAATACACGCTCATTTTTAAGTTGTTTTAGATATGAATATATATATTTCATTTACTTTCAATGCTAAATTAGTTCTTTTCTGAATAAGTTCACGTCTCACCTTATGTCCGCAGTATAATAAACTTCTAGCTATATAATACTAAAGCATATTATAAATCTTTCAGACTGTCAACCTAGCACGCATTCATGATTCATAATCATGGCTTTCGTAAACGTTTAGCAAATTTGCAAGATTGTGTATGTACTTTCATTGTTTGTATAATGATTGATTGTTTTTACAAAGTGGGCTTGAAACAAGACTTGCCTAAAAATTTTCCAAAAACCTTTAGTTTTGATTCAAAACTTTTGATCATATGAAAATGGCCTATGAAAATTTTTGCCCTGGTAATTTCTCAGAAACCATCAAATATTTTCATCAATGACACCTAGATAGTGGTTTTTGCTGACCATACATAAATTAATGTTGAAGTTTAACCATTGTATTTCCACCGTTAGTAGTCGTGGCTCAGCTTTATTCGAAGAGCGATGGAGCATACCTTGTTAAATTATGCTTGACAAAACTAAAAAAAAAGTACCAGATGTATTTGTGAAAGTCAATGAATCGAACATTTACTTATATTGATTTTGAGACCCGAAAATAACCACTGGACAGCGATTCTTGAGCAAAATGTTTCTCCATATACCTACACGACATATCATAATGTTTAAGCAACTTATTTTTTTTATGAACTAGTTAATTAGTATATAGTGATATGAGTTGAATGGGAAACATTGACTTGAAGGCGATTCAGATACCTAAGGAAATTCTTATGAAAAATCACCTTGGAACAAATGCATATGAAATTGAAATAGCGAATGGCATGAAACGATGTATTTGCTAAACCGCCCCTAAAATTTCCCACCACTCTCTCGTAGGTCGCAAGTCGCAACCTTTCCACCAACCTTTTTCTGCTATAGGGGCAATGATATATACTTCCTTTGCTAACGCTGCTGTTGTTGTCCTACTTATTGAACCCAACAAGTTAACAAGCCTCCTTTGTTAAATTCTATGTATCTATTTTGCCGCTCTATTTTTCATACAATTCCATTAAACGGTAACAGGTGATGGCATGCAAGTTTAAGGATTTAATTGTCAGCTAATAATCAACGATATAGTAACATGGAATCCTCGGTAACCGCCAAAAACAACTACTGAAAAATACTTGGATTAACAAAGACAGCAAAGCAAGAATTATTACCTACTATCAATTTGAACACAAACTCATCTGCTGGAACAAACAACAGCGACTGTAAGATCATTTATCCAACCATCATCATCATCACTATCACTGACAATGATTCATCTCATCATTCACTATGACTATGTATGACAATACCACCACATCACATATAGTAGAGTGCAGTTGAGTTGAGCGTTCAACGATTGAACTTGACGAGCGGCAGCACAGCACAACGTTCAGCAAGCAGTAGAGAGTGAGAGTGCCGTTGACGTATTCATTGCATCACAGTTTGCCACAGAGAAAAGTGCTTCATTGGCTGTTCGCAGCAAAATACAGTGCAGTCAAACTCCCATGTGCCGGTAAAGTCTTCTTCATTTTCTGGCCGAAAATTTCAGCAGAAAAGAAGTTGTCGAGCCAAGAGGAGCCGCAAGAAGACGAACAACAAAATCTTCTTAACGTTCACTGTGCCGACAACGGAACAGTTTTCTTTTTTCATTTTAGTTCTCCGACAGCATCCAAGGAATCAAAACAACTTGTGTTATTTCTGGTCTTCTTATCAGAACTAGTCGGTAGTTTGTGGTTTCCGTGGAATCAATTTGCGTACTTTTTCTTCTTTCTTGTCTTTTCAATTAAAAAAAATTATACTCTTTGAACCGGTTAGCTTGTGATTCACAACAATTAGTGTTTTGTTTACTATATTTGTTTCTCTGTGTCTTTACTACTTTCTCGAAAGGTCATTGTTAATAATTAAATTACGTTGATCATAATAATTAATTACTAGTTTTATTTTAGAAATAATCAAAGTAATTGTGCATTGTATGATACTGATTATAGTTGTCTCTTTTTCAGCTGTGGTCTTCTCTATTTAAACTGTGGTCTTGGTCATCAGTGAAAGTCAAGTTGAGGCTTATCAGTGACGCCCATCGTCGGATGACGTTGTCATCCATAAACATTGTTTTTGGTAAGCCATTTTTAACTGAAAACGTTAGTTGATAGTAATCAGTTTTATCTATTTGTATCTCTTTCAATTTTTAGTGATCAGCTGTTAGGGTACTTTAACTGCATGCAATAAAAAATTTATTTTGACATCGGATATTTTGCTTCTCTACTCTAGGTTGATGAACGTTAGCAAAACTGAAGCAAAGGTTTCCAAGATGGCGTCTTTTCGCAATAGTTCTGTGCCCGAGTGGGCAGCGAACGAAAACAACGGTTACTTCCAAAGTAGAACATCTGGCGGTGCTCGAAATCAGCCAAGAAGGGATGGTGGTCAAGGTCGACAATCAAACGTAACTGAAATTCCGATGCCTAAACATGAAGCATGCTTGCCAAAAGATCCTGTCAAGGCGTCAAAAACGGTACGTGTTTTCTTGTTGTTCTTTACTTCATAAGAGCATTATTATTCGATGAAAGTCCATCGGTTGTTTTTAATTGGATTGTCTAATATTACCGAACCTTGTTTGCTTCCATTAAATTATTAGGTGAAGGGATGTCGAATTAGGATGGCTGTTCGCGACGCATACGTTTGGCAGATGGTGCTGTTTGTCATCTTATTCTTAGTTTTTCCACTGGATTTGGAAAACCCGGCATTTGAACACCAAAAGCAACTCGGTTATATACAACGCACAGTTCAAACATGCTACGCTGCTATGTTTTGCACCCCCGGATTGTTCTTCATCTTTACATTATACCTCACTATGAACATGTTCGGAATACTAATGACCAGTATGTTTTGAAGCTTATTCAATTGTTTTTATATTTTATCCCACTGACTTGACAGAATTATCTAATTTGTTTCAACAGACTCGGATAAGTATGGTCCCACCATCCATCACCAAATCAAGCGGTGTATTTCCTTTGGATTTCTGATGAAGCCCATTCTTTTGATAAGCTTCATTATGGCGGACTACAACTATTTCCTGGAAATGTTTGATGTCAAATACAGGAACGTTTTGCGATCCAAATTGTCTTCAACCAATTGCACGTATGCTATCCGTTTTTTCATTTAATATTCTCAAACTGAAACGTTGAATAATATTGTAAGAATGTTGACATTGCTGATGTTTTTTTATTTTCATTTTTATGCTCCAGCTTCAGGGGAGAAGAACGGTGCTTCTTTATTGAAGAAAACTTGGTAATCCGGATTGCCGTCTGTATTGCAACACTGAATTTTTTTGTCCATAGCTACAAGAATGGAAAGTTTACTCTGAAGTTTACGTCCGTTCCAGTTACCCGTTACATGTTCGGATTATTCGACTTTAGTGAAATGGTTAAATCAGCTCGTTCTAGTATCATTCTTGCTTCTGGTACCGGATTTGCTTGTCTATTGGTCGGTAAGCGACTAAAATACATGGAGTAGGCTTTAAAGTTCTTAAAATTTAAAATACTTTGGTGACTACGATTCACTATAATATTCTTTTTTTAATTTTAGGCCCTGTGTTTTATTGCTCCATACTTTATCCTTTTGGAATCAAAATGTGGGAGACCCGTTTTTTGGAAAGAATCTTTTTGTTTCTCAATATAAGCTTTTTAATTCGTTTATTTCTCTACTCCTTTTTGGCCCGAACTCTTTTACCCATGTTGCTGAAACTTATCAATTATCGTCTTACCCAGGTATCTATGCTACGTTAAACTGAAGTGGAAGGTTTTAATATTTTATTTAAGTTATTAGTTTATATAAACATATTTAATTCTTGACTTATCGATTCCTTTTAGCCTGTAAATTTCCATGTGCAAGAAACAACTGGTCATCGACAGTGTTTAATATTAAATGAGGCAATGTCAGGTGAACGCGGTTACTTTAAACTATTGGCCTTTTACGAGTACAGTTTCAAAACCGATGTCGGCAACTCTGATCTCTCTGTCTACTTCAAGACAACACACCCTGGTTTGTATATTTAATATTTTAATATGCTCAACTTGTGTAACAAATTTTAATGGTTCCTAAAATACGAACATAACTCTATCCTGATTGAGGTAATTTTGGTTTATAGGAAATCGTCCCGAGACCTGGAATAATCTTTACAATGCAAGTGTTAGAGCAATGGGGTTTATGAATGACTGCGCTATAAGTTTCTTAAAGTCAGTCAAGATGCCGGCCAACTTCCTACAGTCAGGTTTAGGACCTTATATTTTGCATCAGTTAAGGGAACGAGAAACGACCAACCAGCAAAGCAATGCTCCAGTTAATTCTGCTGAATTGCCAAGAGCGGGAGGCATGAGAGACCTGACGTCATCGTAAGTTCAGTAGTTATAAGTGTCGGGTATGCATTATCAATGGTGTTATTAAGAAGTAGCGAAGCATTTAACTATGTACTTTATGTGAATGTCTTGTGGGTCTGTCCGTCCCTCTGTCAACTCAAATACTACAACAGCAATTCAAATTCTATTTTCACCAGTCGGTAGCTGACCTAAAGTGTCAGTCCTGGTGTAATTTCGAAAATTATTGCGAGTCAGAAACCGTTAAAATATAACGGGAACTTGAATTACTACCATTATCTATGTATACGTTAAACAGTTAAACGTTATGCATTAAACGTTGCACGTTATATCTAGAGCTTATAGAAGGCTTATATTGAGCTTATCGAAGGCTTATCTTTATTAACGTCCTTTGCTACTTTAAAATATTTCGATTGTTCGGTTTCGATAAAATTAGTGCTTTCTTCCTTTCGTTTTTGTGACGCACCACACAATGAAATCAGTAGGTGGTGCAATGCAATATAGAAAGAGTAAAATAAATGCTTAATTCATTATTCATTTGATGCAGGAATCGACCTAATTTTCCAAATCAAATCCCAACAATTACTGAAGCCATTCGTCAAAATCTTGAGCTTTTATGGAATGATGTTAAAGGTTTCGTTGTAGGACTTTTCTCAATGGTATGTGTTTTTCATTAATTGTTGGAAATAATTTAGTCGTTCACAAAATTTAAAAGATAAACAGAGAAAATATAATTAACTAGTATTTATCCATTACTTTCATTTAAAGCAAACTTTGAACAACACCGTATTTGGTGGGAAACTGGATACAATTATACCGGAAAACGTGATTTCTAATATTCTATCTGATCACTTAATAACCTATTGGGCTATGATGGGAACCGTAAAACTGATGTGCGCTTCGGTTGTCGTTGATACACGTGGTATAGTTAATCCAAGTATCAAGTCATTCTTGGTCAAGATTTTGGAAACTTACGATGTAAGATTTCGTGTGCTCCAGTATAATTTTAAATGGCAATATATCTTTTACTTCGCTTGGGAAGAAAATTTGACATATAGTATGAAATTGTTTATGCAGACGGTGACTGCGCTGGAGATGTACACAATCAAGGCTATTGACGATCAAGTAGCCGTCAACAAAAAACTCTCTAATAAGAACAAGGAGATTGCCTCAAAGATGTCTAATGCCTGCACATTTGCTCTGTCAAAATTGGATCAGACATTTTCCACTTGTTATCCGTAAGTAATAAGAAATATTGTGAACGTTGCATGATGTAAACAAATTCCCTTTTACATATACATATTTTTAATTTGTACCAATACTGTTTTACAGGATTTTGAACATTGATGCTGAACTCCAAAATCGAATTGCGGACATTATTTCCAATCGAGAGCGTCCCTAACTGAATTCCTCCATCTTCGCTACCCATTTACTCTCATCTACAACTAAGATTGATTAAACTCCGAGACATTTATTTTAATACATTTCTATATCACAGCATTTATAAACCCTTAAAGTCTTGGATGGAAAGATGCTACCCCGAGATTTTATGTGGTTCATAAACGCCGTAATATGGAAAAGGTATTGAAAAAGGGCTCGCGGTTTAAACATTCCTTAGTTGTAGATGAGAGTACTCCCAATAATTTTATTTTAGCTTCGTCGTCGTATCCACTCAAAATTTTCAAGTAATTTGTTCAACATAATATGTCAATGCTATACCAATTTGTTAGCATCTAAAACTTAAGTGCGTCCACCAATACTATATTAATCCTGTAATAACATGTAAGTTAGCAACATGAAAACATACAGATTTCTCACGTCTTTGAAAATTGAAACCAAAATACCACAGATGAAGAGTATCATCGGCCATCATCAGTTTTCTCTTCACTGTGTTGTCTTCATAACATTTTCTAAATTCTGTCGTCAACTCAAGTACAACTAGCTTTATATAAATAGATATAAATGAACTGTAAAATATATTGTTTATACATAATTTTTATACAACCATTTCGTAAAATACGATAAAAAATTAATAAAGTTGTGAAAGTAATAAAATATGTGAAGTAAATTGAAGGATATTATTAAGTGATGTAGACCAATAGAGTCCATTTTTTGAGTTCCTTACACCATGCATGCTCACCATCTTTTGTATTTGAATACTTTCTGAATGCTGAAAAGAACAAAACTGTAGCCATTATAAGTTATTGTTTGCTGCATAAAATATTGCATAAACTAAGCATAAACCTTTCTTCAGAGACTTACCGTTCACAATTAAAATTTCCAGCCGCCACATGTCGTACTTCATGGTTTTTTCCTTCTTGTTTATTAGAAAAGTGACGGTTGCATCCGGCATGCCGACAAACATAATGTGATGTTCCATTACCAATACCAGACAAATGTTTCATTAGATGAACTCTTAAGTATTCAATTTTTTGAAACTCCTTTCCACACTCTTGACATCTATATGGAACTGGAAGTGGAATGACCCTTCGCCTTCCATTTGCCGGCATAGGATTTTCAAGTTTCTCTGTTTCAGTTCTGGAATTTTTGGAAGCTTCTATTACGACTTTATCCACCATTGTAGAATTCATAACTTTTGGACTCCTATCATTAATTTGGGTGCTCTCTTTCTGCAAAGCAAACTTAAACGTTTCGTATGATAGCCGAGACACGTCTCCATTCATGATTCTGCTTAGGATTTTCAGATATTCTTGTTTTTAAATATCACTAGCACTGATATCTATGAAGCTTTGTCAAAATTATACTTTTTTGAATTTTGGCATTTCCGGCCATGAAGCACACTAAATAAATAAATAAATACAAGACGTAAATGCAACAAAGATTAGACCAGAGAAACTAAAGCCACGGTTTATTACTACCAACTGTAACTAGCATGAAATGCAGTATGGAACAATTAACAATTGAATGCTAAAATTGAAACGAGATAAGCAGAAGTTGGTTGTAAAATACTCAATACAACGTACCTTTACATCACTCCTCCGTGTGAAAATTACCATTTTTTATTTTGACTATGCATCAGAAAATGAAATTGTACGAAACTTCTCCTCAACTTTTAGTATGTATAAGATATCTTAAGATTCACAAAGTTTTTACTTTCCATGACTTGACTTCGATATGAAATTCCTACATTTTTAGCTAGTAGTACAAAAGCTGAAGGTTTTTATTTAAAATTTCTGCGGTTCGTTGAGGACGTTGGTTTCTGCATAAAACATACCAATATTGTACAAATTAGTGAGCTTGTTAAATATTATCATGTACACAGAGAGAGAACACTTCATTTACATGTGAGTGGTCATATTTAGCGTGCATGAAAAAATATTTGGTTTAGATTATAAGAATTTTCAATCTAGATTTTTAGAATTTTGTTATTCGCAATTTTAATTTGACTGCTGGCTATTACAGGACTTTTGTTTTCCTATAATCTATTATTACGAACTACTAGTATGTACATTATCATCTTTTCTTTTTTCGATAAACATGACTTTATTTAAAAGTAGGTTTGTTATGTTATGTTTGGAACTTGGACTAATTTTTGTCTTGTTATTCTTACAACAGCATGATCAACTATGTGTGAAAAAGATACACGAAAGTCACCAGACAATTTCCCGAGTTGTAAGAAAAAAAAATTAAAGCCGTCTTTTAATATTAATTCTGAAGGTACCCCGAAAGCAAAAATATAGTACATGATACATGACATTTTCATAATAGTAAATCAGAAAGCAATATGAATTTGAAACAAGTAAGTAGCATCTTTATTATTACATATTTGTATATTACTAGATATTTTTTAACAAATTCAAAATTATTGATTTTTGTTTACTTCAATTTCAGTTTCTTACTTTAAATCAGTGCACAAAATAATTATTTAACATATAAACTTTGATAGCGTAAAGCAAAATGCATCATTTTAAGAATGTTTTGTCAAATATTCTCTATGCATAAAATTCATTGTGTATATATTTTCTACACGGTCGCACTCATTAATCAACAAAAATGATGACCTATACCCACATGCATTGTAGCATTAATTTGATTTGAATTGTGGTAAAATATAATGTCTAGCCAAGCCGTTATGCTAATTCTGAACCAAACGTTACAAAAAGAACATTATCCAGCAATCATGGTTGCATTATTAGAACTTTTCATGCCTCGCACTCTGGTGCAACTACATGAGCAGCCACACTTCACGTCTGATGAATCCCCAGTAGGTGGTTCAGCTGCATTGTTGTCATCGCTTGTTGTTGTCGTACTTGTATCCAGTTTTGGCGTTTGAGGTTTTTGCATCATGTCTGGCGGTGGGTTACCACCTGAAGAACCGTGAAGATGATGATGGGAAGGTTTGCTGGCCATATCAGGAGGAGTGTGATCTTCACGCGTACCATTTCTATATGGTGGAGGAGGTTTATGAGCCATATCAGGAGCCAAGTCATCATCCGTTAAAGTATTATTACCTGGAGGTGAGGTCAAACAAGGATTAAGCTTTCTTCCGTTCATTTGAATGTTTTGCATGACCCCTAAGATAATCTTATCGATCAAAACGTAATCTCCTAAATCTGGTGTTGACATGCCAATATTTATCTGAAAAAATTCAAAGATAGTAAATACGTATCAGACTGTTGAATTGGGATCCCCTTTAATCAAACAAAATTTTAGATCCTTATCATACTCACAATATTTTCTAAATCCACGTTGAAAAATGCGTCACACCAGGTCCTTCCGTTCGACCAAAACTTTCCTATTTCTACATTGTTCTTTGTCGTTACCGTTATTGGTACATTGGGAGACGCTATAAAGTGCATCATTCCCTGCTTAAATAAATGATGCTTCAGTGCATATTGAAGCGATAGATAATTTTCTGCGTCAGGTCCACTGTAGCGCGTCAACCAGACGCCCACGCGAAAAACGTCATTTTCCCTCGACGATTGTACTAACGACATTGGGAGCAAAGCTGCTACGTTTGGTATAGATTTACTATAAATATATGAACCGTTAAATTTCCATTGCAAAATGTCTTTATCTGTGTTAAATACCAATTCGTAGGACATAGATCTCCCCACAAATACGGCAAAAATCAAAAACACCGAAAATAACTCAGTTTGCCCCATAGTAGTGAGATAAACGAAATAGCTGAATTTCAACGCAATATCTCTTGTATTGACTTTTGACGACTAAATTGTTTTAAAGCTTTTGATTGATTTGATTGCTCTTGATCTGATATTTAATCTTTACGTTTCTCTAATCAACATGCGTATTTGTAGCATACTTCTTTTCTGCAATTTGAAGACGCTTTTATCCTACTACACATTCCACCGCAATGTTAACACTATATATGCGCTTACTCGACAAAACCGTAAGTGGATTAAAAGACTAGAAATTAGTTTGAGAATAGAGTTAAACTGAGAAGCATTCATTATTCATTTACTATCTTGTCCTGGGTTTGCTTTCTGATACGTTATCAGAAAGTTGTATTTCCTGTTTCTTTTATACTCACGACGACGACGGTGTTTGTGAAGCTGTGTCAATAGTGACTACTAAACTTTCACAATATGTCAAAGGTTAAGCGATTTGACTGCCATAAAATCTTAAAATTACTGTTTAGGTATGTGCTCATTCAGCTCATAGTGAGATGAATATAATCTGTTACATTGTAAAAGGATTCATGAATAGTGACCACAGTATTTTACATGATTAACACATTACAATATGACACAATTTAAATCCATGCGTTTTCAGTTTTCAGAAAATGAATGCTAAAAATTATTTTTTCTGTGTTACTTCTGAAAGTCCGATTCATGCAATTTTAGGCCGAGTAATAAAAGTCAACACGAAACAAAGGATGCTTTTTAATTAGCAGAGAATTTTTATGCAGTTTTTAAATGATCATTTGAAAAAAATTCAGCGCCCGATCAACTTGTCTGGCGATTTGTTCCAAAATCTTTCTATTAATTTACTTAAAAGTTGCTTTTTAAATTAGTGAGCATGTACGTTTGTTTTTCATTTAGCAATCACAAAACCAACTAAAACCTTAAAAGCGTTCATTTTTTTGGTTGTTTGTATGGAACTCGGCAAGTAGAAAATATCTGGTGGCAGTAGTTTTACTTTTTAACTATTTTAACTGTGTTGCTTTCGTCACTTTTCTACTTTGATTAAACGATTTATTGGGTGGATTTTGAATCCAAATTTTCGTCGTATCATTGCAGTTATGTTTCATGACCAATCAAACTAAATAGTAAAACAGTAGTACATGCTTTCTTTACATTTATGTACTTCATTTGTCATTGAAGGCATTAATCATACTTTTATTGCACGTACACGTCTGATATGCAAACGACGCGCTATGCCAGCAAGTAGCCAGTACAAGATGTTAGTGAAACGTTAATAAACTATCTTGTTGCATATACGGCAACGTAATTATTATGTGACAGAGTCACATTATAAAAATACAAGATAAAAATGAGGGAGTGAGGGAGCGGAGAGAATTTGTCTGAATTCTGAATTCTGAATTCTGAATTCTGAATTCTGAATTCTGAATTCTGAATTCTGAATTCTGAATTCTGTCCGGACGATAACTTCTTAACGCTTCAACCTATTCAACTCAAATTTTGCATACC
>JAHZMT010004934.1:0-10933 GCA_027743785.1 Sinhomidia bicolor | reverse complement strand
GTTATACATGAAGCGTTATGTAATAGACGTTCATTGTTACATATAAACTTATCTTAAGCTTATCTTGAGCTTATCTATAGACGTCTTCGCTACTTTAGAACACTCCGACGTGTTCGGTTTATTTGTTTCCAAGGAGGAAAACTAGTTGGCGTCATTCATGCAACACGGAAACGGGAAATATTCAACTTTGATTTATTTTTCGTGGCAATAATTGCGCGACTTAACTAATAATCCACTCCATAATTTTCTTCGACAATGTACATATAAAGCAACATGACAACGTTCCTATCTAGTCTAGTAATAAGTATGTGTCATAATAGGTATATGACATGCCCATTAATGATCTCTCAATCTCTCTACCGTCTTCACATGAAAAATGGAAACTCACGAAAACCAGTTAGAGAAAAAAATAATTCTTTCTTCCAAAACAATTCTCTACGTTTTTTGTTCTCTTCATTTAAATCGTCAAGTAGCTATGCAATGCAATGTAATGCTTGCTGGAGTAATGGCAGTTGATAGCCTTGAGCATTTTTTAATGCTATTCAATTCACAAGGTGACCAGTGGAGTTTGAGAGAAGTGAAATATAAAAACAATTTTGTCTTAAAGTATTTACATACAATGTAATAAATGTACACACATCATCTCATATCTATACATATTTATTTAGCTACAAATGTTGTGTTGTTTATTGGCGTACATAAAAAATATTTAATAAAATGACTACTTGACTTATTTCAGCAAGGCGTTCTTTATGTTTATATGATTTTCTCCTGTGGAATGTAACATTTTAACTTGCTTGTGACTTGTGATAAGTGAGGATGTGAATACAAGATGAAATGAAGAATGTGCAATGATAATTATACCTATACATTATTTTAGTGCATTTGCAATGATGTTAAATATGAAAACCATTATAAGCCTTTTAGTAATGTTTTATATTGTAAGAAATCTGACAAGAAGAGCAACAGTTTTTCTTAATGTCAAAGAAGATTGGAATGCGAGCGTAGTGATGCAATGTATTAGAAATTTATGCAATTGTAAATGAAGGACGTTTGTTGAAGCAGCGGTACTTGACTACCTATATTCATCTCATTTTTTCTGACTGATCTATCTGATCATCACAGTGGTAGTCGTCGTCAATATTATTGTTATCGTTTGGTTTTTTATGCCTTGAGGTGCCCTTTTTTATTTTAATAGTAAAAATTACTGTGGTTAATACAGTTCTATCTCGCTGGGTTAATACGAGAATCTTGATCTGACGTGTTGCTAATGATAAAAAGAATTTGTGAAGATTGTGCGATCATCATCATCAGCATCGTGGTGACCATGCTCTTTTGGTTTGCGCCCATGAAGATATTTTAGGGTGTCTGGATTGATTGTACCTGAGAGATAGCGCATTGTCTTTTTTGCAACTAAATCCACATCTGCTAATCAAGATTTACTTACGGGAAATGCAAAAGTATTCCTAAATTTTTCTAATTTATAAAGTTCGTTTTCCCGGTGCCTCGTTGACTTTTGAAAGAGAATGAGTGGGGACGACTACGTTAATGAACTTGCCACCACCATGATTCCCATATCATTGGTGTACTCTAATAATGGAAGCGTGGAAAATGATATCATTGGTCCTATTACCAACCGTGTGACAACGGCAATTCCATTTCTTCCGTTGGGACTTGGCATTACTCTGGTGAGTGTGTTTGGAATAGTAGGCAATGTAATTAGTGCCATTGTGCTATCCAGAGAAAGGCTCCGGAGTTCCTACAGCGTTTTGACTTTGGGTCTAACTCTCGTCGATTCTGTTTACCTGCTTACCAAACTGATCCGGTATGGAATCGCGTCTGCACATGCTCACCATGCTACGGGAATTACTTTTTTGAATGTTGTGCTTCCGAATGTGGGTCCGTATTTGCGCGCAATCACATTTACAGGTGAGCAGATTGAGAGGAATTTTTCGTAAAAAAATTATCGGGTTTCTCTTATTAAAAATAATTTTGCCAATTAATTTTTTAGCCCATACTGCATCTACCTACTTTACCATTGCTATTGCTGTTGATCGCTATATTGCTGTCTGCTGGCCAGCTAAAGCGACAGGATATTGCACGCGGAAATGTGCACGGCTAATCGCATTTTTCGTTATCGTATGGGCGTTTGCTTTTAACGCCACTCGTTGGCTAGAGTTCAAAACTGTGCTAGTCCCTCAAGAACAAGGCGAAGAAGGTCCTATTTACAAAATGGAAACCACGGAGCTTAGAAATAGTGTGGACTATAGAACGTATTATATTTTTTGGGTGTATTTCATTTTCATGTTTGCAATCCCATTTGTCTCACTCTCTGTCCTCAACGCCTGTATACTTATTGGGGTAAATTTTTAACATTGAAACTTTACAACTATACTGCTCTTCTGGATTAAGTATTCGCATTGCATATTTTATTTGTAAACGCTTAGATCAATAGAATGGCAAAGAAAGGCGTACCACTTACATCCACACAGAGAAGAGATTCCTCCTTTTCCGTAATGCTTATTGGTGTAGTTGTCGTCTTCCTCGTTTGTAATGTCGACTACCTCGTGCTGGATATTTTGGAGTACTGTGGAGTGAAATTTTCCGAATTTTGGAATCATCTTGGTAATTTTCTACTCACCTTAAACTCTGCAGTGAACTTTTTCATTTACTGCTTATGCGGTTGGAAGTTTAGACAGGAATTATGGAAACTGATAAGGGACATTTGCCCTTGTTTGAAAGATCACGGATCTCATGATATTGCAGGAGTGACAGGTACAACTGAGTACATCCATAAAAGCCACAGTTTCTAAGTCACCAGTAGATTACTATACTATAATACATAATATGTCGTAAATTTTTCAGACGAATCTCAATGGGTTAAGGATACAATGGAACATGTGGACATGGCTACAATCCCTCGTGTTACTCTTTCCCAGGCCAGTAGTAAAAGCAAATAGAAAGCGTTTACACTTTTTACTACGCGTACATTCAGCAAATCAACAAAACAAAAATGATATTTATACTTTACCTATTCACATTTACAATATTTCCCACCAGAATTTCCTACTGATTTTGAGTTATTCAACTACTACATACAGAACTTATTATTATTATAGGACAGTTTTATGAGAAATGCGGGAAACTTACTGGTACATATAATATAACTACCTGTTATTACTACCTACATATTATATTACACATTTTTTGTATACTTTACTATTTGTTATTTGGAGAGCAAAGTGTAGAGTCGTGATTATTTTTTGGTGCCAAAACAATACTCGAAACAAAAATATCTACTGACTACAGTCTTTGTATTAGATAGTCTCACATTATTTAGAAGAATAAAAAAACACCCACCGAACGTATCCACCTGGAAAATACAATTTCATGTGCGCAACAGGAAAGTAAATTGTCAACAATTGAGCTAGTGCAAATGTTATAAAATGTTAAATGACAGCATCCTGAGGTAAATTTTCTTTCACGATGGCTTTTCTTCAAACAATTTTTGGTTCTCGGAAATTCCTTGTCATTTATTTGCAGTCCACGTAATTACTTTGTTTGCAGACGACAAAGCCTATATTCTCTTTACGGTAAAAAATATTGAGAATTGAAAGAGACATGAGTACAGAATTTAAATTATATTTTTCTTTAAGATTTACAACAATTGTCAAATTATTGCATTTTTTCCCACGGAGAAAAGCTCAACAAAAGATAAACAGTAATATTCCTCTTAAATTGAAAAGAAGCGGACTAAACCGGACTTTATATATATATATATATTTTAAAACAGGCAAGTAATAACAAATTGTTTTTAAACGTAAAATACAGATACAATCGTTTTACGCAGACAACTCTGCTTGCGATGCCAGTTGTCATCATAAATTCATTTTTGTGAGAATGTCTTTTCCAGCTAAAAATGATTAATGTTTCAGCAGCAGCTACATTGACGTATGTACGCACATACATGAAATGTGTACTTTGAAGTAAGAGACTGACAAGTGTGTGACGACAACTATATAACACCATCTCATGTTCTTCCTACATTCAATTTTAGTAAAAATTTCTTATTCTTACCTTGTAATTTGAGGCTGGTCACATTTTAGCAACAATCTCGAATGTCATGTCATGCTTTCTAATAATTACTTTCCTAAGAGCAAGTACACGTTTTTCGTATGAATAAGTAATAAGTTGGGGATATAAACGTATGAGGGCGTTTAAGAACAAGTATGAAATTATATCGTTTTTGAAAGTAATCGGTTATAGTAAATGATGAGCATTGAACACTGAAAATAGTAAATAGTAAGCCAAGTAGCGTTTAGAAACAATAACTAGGATATGGCAAATCAGAAAAAAGTAGCACATTGACCTTTAAGAGCTCCCTTGTATCCGTTAACTTTTAAGGGCCCCCTGGTCTCTGTTAACTTTTAAGGGTCCCCTGGTCTCTGCTAGCTTTTAAGGGTCCCTGGTCTCTGTTAACTTTTAATGACTTAAAAATGGTTTTCTTAGGGTACATGGCAGCCCATAATGGCCCCCTAAGTAGTTTGCTAAAAACCTCTCACATTCTATCATGTTACCTGTTGCAATTGTTGCAAATATGCTTAAAATCTGTAGTACCAGTGCCTACATTAGGCAGAAATAGGGAGGTAATTTTCAAAGTAGCTGCAGAACCCTTATGGATGATCATGCAGGACTGAAAACCAATAGGCTTCTTGACCTTGATCTGGAGGACCTGCATATCAAATTTAAAGTCTATCGGATAAAAGGTTCAAGAGTTATAGCGCCAACGGACGGACGGACAGGCAGACTAAAATTATAAAGTAGCACCATGTATGTGCTACTTAATAGTTTAGTGGTTGTCATTTTAGTTCGTTTATTCGTTTATATGACGTGAACAGAGAAAAAAGCAGAGTATTTGCACGACTAAAAGTATACAAAAAGCATGTTCCTCTCTGGCTAGATTGTCTGCCTGATAGTATAAATATTTACTCAATAATGTGTTGTAACCAGATAATTACGGTGAACTAGCTTAAAACATCCTCCAAGTTAGGTATATGCATTGTTGATAATAAACAATGAACATAACATAAAGTATTCTTCTGCCATCATTACATAAGATAAGCTATAAGTACATAATGTATACCTCTATAGTCGACTCAGACAAATTATCTATCTCAAATAGGTATATCTTCTTTTCCAACAAAAACTCTTCTCTGTTCACTCAAATACAGAAAATCCCCACACAATTTTCCACATCAATTGCAATCATAAAAGAAGAAAAGTGAGAAATTTCATAGACGTTTAGCCTGTAGTTTTACGGCGGCTTGCAAATACCGTAATAATTTAAGTAATAATACTAATAATAGTACCTAAGTATATATTCTCTAGTATATTCCTTATATGAAAATCCACACATTTATCTTTTGGACCAGAGTTACATAACTTTCAGAATAATAAGAATCAGTGTAAGCTTTGTGATGTTCTATCTTGCCAATATGAATACCTATATCAGTTTCTGAATTTCTAAGAATGCCAGCAGAGTTGACTTTATTCCGTTAGTTACTGGGTTACTGTGTGCGAAATGTGGGGAAAGTTGAGACAACTTCGATAAATATAAGCGAGAAAAGGCAGTCTACAACAGCATATACTTGTTTTACCTAGTAATATTAACCAGCAGGTTCTTCTGCACGGTAACAACGGTTACATCATTATTGAGGTAAAACTTGGAGAGGAATAATGATGGTAAACATAATTTAAAAGCATAGGAGTAATAAAACGTCTATGCACACATGTATTTCTACATTATTGCTTGCTGTTGGTGATGAAGTGAAGTGAAGCCAGTAATTTGTTGATTCTTCCATCATTTATCAAACTACATACTCTGGACCAACAGCAACGGGTGCCTCTTTTTTTATCTTTGTCGCAGTTTTCTATTCTATTCTATTTCAGCAAACCCAACAAAGTTGTTGTAAGCTATCACTCACACGACTCACACAGTCAAAAGAAAAGCTAGACGTACCAACTTTACCATTATTGCGATCAGGAAGGACAAAAACTGGAGATGATGATATATCGTGAAAATTGTAATAACCAAATCAGCCACTCATTTATCTCTTCCAAACATGAGCAACTATTTATAGCCTCCAGTTTTTCTACAAGACAACAAGCTGGCAACTTAGTAAAAACAAAATTATATTATAACCAGCTCTATTATATTTTAACCAATTTACTTTACTTTCTTCTGTGTGAATATTCTACTTCACCAGTACATTCAGGATTGCATACTCACCGCATGTGTATTTTAATAACGTTCATCGTGGTAAATACCAAAGTATTATTTTTGCTCCAACATCCAACAACAAAACCACAAGTTTTTATTAAAAAATCGATTTCCTTTTTGTATTAAAAGACTCAACAAAATGGGTCATTTAGAATGCTTTTCACTCTGCGACAATTTTTCGTAATTTTATTCTCCTACTTATGTAGAATTATTGGCTCATCTAAAGAAAACCGTCATGTTACTGCTATAAATTAATTATTATAAAAGTAAGAAGAAGAAGCGTCAAAGTAATGGACATTGTTGCCGTTGCCACTGCTGTTGCTTCAATGGATATTCTCAAGCAGACTTACTGAGCTTCTCATGAATTCGCTACATGTTTCTTATTAGTGCAAAATGTGAATAGTAAACTTTTATTATCAGAAGCAACAAAACCCAAATGTTAAATGTCATTTCTTCACAAATATCAACATTTTGAAGACTAATGTGGAAAACGTTATGATGCGTAAACAAAGTATGTATACCTACACTACTTAATCACCACAACCAATAGAGACAACCAGACAACGTTTCATCCATATTGACAGAAATTACAAAGTGGAAACAAAGTATTTTTGACTGAAATGATACAGCCTGTCATGTTTCATCTGATGTCTTTAAGAAGTAAAACGGAACTCTTCTCTAAATACTTGAATTTTCATTTTAAAATACCAGAGGTGATTATGTCTTTTAACTTGTGTGGTGAAGTAAAAATATTGGAAATAGCCTTGTAAAAATTTAAGAATTTAGCATTTTTTGCTAATGTTTACGCTCACGTTAGGTTAGTATGCCAATTCTAGTATGTAGCTGTAATTCTAAATAAATAAATGACCTGATCTTTTAAAGCTGTTTTCTTTCGTTATTTAACACTTGTTCAATACACGTGTGAAGGTCATGGAGTGCATCAAAGTGAAATTAAAGAAACGTTCTTTCTTTGCTGTTATTTGCATTCCTTGAGAACAAGGAGATCGTCAACAGCAAACTTGTAGATATTTGCCTACATAGTTATCAAAATGGTGAAAGTGACAACCACGATTGACTTTTTGCCATTGGGATTGGCTCTTCTAGTGATCTGCATTTTAGGCGTTGTAGGGAATCTCCTTTGTGCCGTGGTGCTATCCAGAACTACAATGAGATCAACGTACAGTATTTTGACACTCGGTCTTACATTTTGTGACGCTCTCTATCTTCTAAGTAAATTGATAAGATATGGGCTTTTGTCCATGTTTGTGTACTTTGATCTGTTTGACGGATACACGGAGGTGTTCTATCCGATTTTCGGTCCCTATTTAAGAGCAATCACATTCACCGGTAAAATATTTTATCATCAAAACAATCATTATCTGACCGACTACGTAAACAATGATTTTCTAATAAAAGCTATTTCTTGCAGCTCACACGGGGTCAACATATTTTACAATTGTAGTAGCAGTAGACCGCTATATAAGCGTGTGTTGGCCGGTTAAGGCACGCTTTCTTTGTACAAAGAGGAGAGCACACATTGGCGTCGTGGGAGTATTTGCCCTCAGTTTTATCTACAACATCCCAAGATGGCTGGAATTCCATACAGAATCTACTACTAGCTGCTCGTTTGTTGATCTCATCAACCAAACCGCTACAGATTGCTCCGACGCGACGGTGACGTACAAAATGAAGCAGTCTCCGTTAAGAAGTGATCCGGACTATAGAATTTTCTACATTTTTTGGTCTTACTTTATCATTATGTTTCTCCTTCCCTTTACCAGTCTCACTTATTTCAACTTTGCCATTTTTCAAGCTGTAAGAAAAGTGTTTGAAAATTATATTTCTTAGGGTAACATTTTTCGCTTAAATATTTTTAATTGGTATTTCAGATTAGAAAATCCAGTAGGGCTCGAAAGCAGCTAACCTCGCAACAAAAACGAGAAACCTCTTTCGCCTTGATGCTATTTTCCGTTGTGGTGGTGTTTCTTGTGTGCAGCGTCGACTATCTCGTGCTGGACATTTTGTCTTATCTAAAAATAGACTATACTTCATTTTGGGACAACCTCGGCAACTTTCTACTAAGCTTGAACTCTGCAGCAAACTTTATTATTTACTGCGCTTTCGGCAAAAAGTTTAGGAAGGAATTCTTCCTTTTTCTGAACGAGATCTCGAAAGGAGCATGCTGTCCAAACGAGAGACGTGGTGGCGGTATTAGTGGTGGCGGCAGCAGAGGTGGTGGGGCTAGTAACTCCCTGGCAATTTCCGGTGGGTTTTACAATTACGCTATTACTAATAACAATAGTACAAGTTCAAAGCAGCAGCAACATTCATCGTATGGGACTTTGGTTTCATTCTTTTATTTTACTTATTCGTTAACTATTAGAATTTTTAGAGCTTTCATTGTCGTTCCAGGCGGCGCTACCTCCACAACAAATTACAACACAATTACTACAAAAGACAGTTTGGCTATATCTAACTTATAGAAGAAAACAGTCTTAAAAGTTGAAAATATGGAATGTATATTTTATTTTTTATTTTATTTTACTAACTGAGAATGTAAAGGATAGATAATACTCAACAAAACTGATTCAGTAGAGCTGCCTTTCGACTCAACTTTAATTTTTCCAAAATCATTGGTGGATATTATTATTGCATGATTAGGAAGAGGATCTGATCTCAAAAGCTCTTGGTTTTATTGTGCCAAATACATAGGTATACCTATGTTTATACACAAAAAACTAGTTTATTTGTATGCGTTTCAACTAAATTGTTCTACTCATAATGTTATAACTGACTGATTAAATTAAACAAATTCGTTTCATTATCAAGTTGACAAAACAGATATTTTCAAATTTTTTAACGGTATTCTATTAAATATTTTGAAATATCAATAACTTTAATGGAGGCGTATCAAGAACATACATATATCACAGGAGAAGGTTATTTAACCTATAAGGTTATATAAACATTGTTATTTCTTCATCGCCTTCACCTTTCTCTCGGGTTTGCTCAATGATTTGTTCAAGTTGACATAGTTTCTAAAGAAAATTTTTACTTGTATATGTACTTGTGCTCCTACGGATGGACGACAACGTCGATTTGTCATACAAGTGAACTTTCCTGCAGTTTTAGAAACCTCAACTTCAAAATGGCAACATAATGAATATTACCTTGTTATTTCAAAAAATGGAGGGAGAGAGTTTCCATTTTTATTTCTGACTTTCTTCCTTGAAGACTATATTCACATTTTTCGTAGAAATGGCGGAAGTAGCAGCTTTTTTGTGTAAATGCTCGTCGGAGTAAGGTACAACTGCAACTGTATATTCAAAATGATCATACGTGTTTACCCAATAATGTCTAATATTAGTCAATGTTGCACAAACATGTATGGTTATACACCACAAACATATTTAGAAATTGCTGTTTAAAGCAGTACTGAGAACATTTTTTGCAAAGTCACTAAATTCAAAGTTTTATGTCCCAATTCTAATTTTTCATTGAACGCTAAATGAGGTCAATTTCTGCACCAAATAATCGCGCTATTTTCCATACCGTGTGCAATAGATTGTTGACCAATTGAAGGCTTGCAGATTTAAGAAAGTTATTTGAGTAATTTTAGGAATTTTAAACATCATTTTTGCACAGGAATACAGGTACATCTGCTTCTGCTTACAATTGTAATAAGTAATAACCTTTCCAACCAAAACCTCAGGATAATGAGCAGCTCAAGTTCTGTTCTGGTAAGACGGGTCGGGGGTAGGGTTGTATACCATGTACATAAAAAACACTTGCGGATGCTTGGAACACAAAAAGATGTCCGTGGGCAGAGCCAAAAATCATATTTGAATTTGCTTTTGGTGATAAAATGTAGTAGCATTTTGCGCCATCTTTGTTTTTAACTGGAAATTGGAGTTAAGAGGAAAACGTAACATTTAGATTTTGTAGGTTTTTTAAAATCCAACCATACTAATTTTCAATTTGAAAAAAAACTCTGATTAACTTTACATTTTAAGTAGTTGCTGCTACCGTATGAATTAATAGTGCACAAACCCTTGATAATGATGATGGAACAACTAAATAAATAATGCAATTTGCTTAAAATCAAGAATCTATACTCTATGCGTTAGGAAAATACTTAAGTAAAAGCTGAATATTTCCTTCCCTGCGAACTGCATATTTCTTTGGTGAAATGAAAATATGAACAATGTGTTGGGGAAGTAAAGATTCATCTACTAACAGCTTTAAATACAGGGTAGTTTTGTTCAACGACTATTTGAATGTAAAGTAGATTTAATTTTATCGACAATGTCCGAGTCCGGCTATAAAGGTTTAGCTTTGAACAATAGAAATAGGATAACATTAAGGGATTAGCAAAACGGTAAAACTCAATTAATTTTACAGTTGAATGTGAATTATTGGAGTATTCAAATGATAAATCAGTATTAGAATCGGTAGGACTTTTTAAAAATAGTTTACTGTGCACTACAGATTTTTGATCTACAATTCGAATTACTTCATATAACAATTAAATTTAGTATAGTAACAAGTATAGTCGTTTATACGAGTTATTGATGGAGTCGTTACGGAAATTAGCATTTTGTGGAGAAAGTTATCTAAGCATCGCGTTATTTTTGGTCGATTTCAAAAGCTGGC